>PVJA010015797.1:0-14234 GCA_004027025.1 Myocastor coypus | reverse complement strand
AGCAAGACCTAGAAACAGAGGCAAGTTCTGCAAATGTGTAGGCGGTAGACATGAATGTTGAGGAAAGACGTATGAGGGTGAGTTACAAGGAGACCCAGTCTTAGAGAGAGCAACCTAGGAGATGATTGGATTGATAAAATAGGCTTTCTTGGAGATGGACCATGTTGTGGAACCTGCCTAGGGCTGATGGCATCAGAGAAAAATGGGTTTAATCAGTTGTTCGTGAAGAACTGGGCAGGAGGACTAAGTATACCCTCAAATGTCAGAGATTACTGAAATTCGACTCAGTACACCTGTGGTAACTGTGGGGGATTAGTTAATGGTCAGCTTGAGTGAAACGCTCATGGGAACGGAGTCAGCACAGTTCTGGGCCAGGAAGGCCCACCTGGGGATTGCTGCCAGAGTAGCATAAAAGGAGAATGGGAGGGGAGGCTTTCATACTGCTGATTTCCTAGGAGAAGCTTTGTGGTAGCCAGTTTTCCTGATAGGATTTCAGCTATTTGAGAGAGGAACTTGAGATGGCGGCTGCCATCTTTGGGGGAGCTCCGGTCTTTGTTTCATCTTGAATATTACTTGCTGGCTCCAGTGCAGCTCCTGCAGCCTTCTGGCACAGGTCCTCCAGGCTTTTGGCGCAGATTCTCTGGCTTCTAGCTCTGGCCCTTGGGCTTTCTGGCACAGACCCTTCAGTATTCCAACGTGAATTCCTCAGCCTCTTGACACAACTTCATACAAGATGTTGCCAAGGATTCTAGGCCATCTGCTAGACATGCAGGACATTGCCTTGAGATCCAGGCCTTCGGCTGGATTTTTGGGGTCTAGCACACAGACAGATTGGTCACTCTCTTCTGCATTTGATGTTTTGAGTGACTATTAGGAGATAATTCTATAAATTATGTGTCCTGTATTAAGTTGATTCCTTTGCAAACCCTAATTATAATAGTAACTGGACTACTTCACTTTTCTTAGAACCAAGTATGGGCTAGAATAAAGAGGTTTAATGCAAAAATGGAAATGTATACTGAACCTGAGAAAGAGGAAATTCATATTGCATGGGTCTGTAATAATAATGTGCTTTGTAGTTTGCAATTCATCCGAGAAACTGCTTCACCTTTCGGTGACTTAATAATGGGGATTGACAGCATATTGTTGGTGCTGAAATATTTTACATGTAGTTTCTCACTTTGGTTTTCACTGCAACTTTAAGTAGAGGTAATTTATTGGCATAGTTTCTTGATGAGGGAATAAGGCCCAGTAATTAATTTGTCCAGGGTCACTAAGCCAGAAATTGATTGAAGTGGTTCTCGAGTGAATGTTTTCCAGTCTCACAGCACTGGATAGGTGCTAAACATTAGACCTCAATTTGGAGTGACTATGATAAGTTTTTATTTGTAATATTTAACAATTTTAATGACTGGATTATTAGTGGAAATAATTGTACTGCGAAGGAAGTTTCAACATGTTAAGTGGACATTCTCTGATTGATCTGATGTTTTATGGCATCTGAGCATATGGTGTTAGGGGACTGTCTTCAGAGTGACACAAAACTATGTCCCACACGTCTTCCATGGTAGCATCACCTGCCCTACTGACCTCTCTGGGAATGACCAGTCTTGTCCTGACCAGGCAGCACCGGCTCTGTTGTGATTCTGTGTGCTGGGGAAGGGGCTCGTATGTCAGCGTGATCAACTCACCTGAGTGTTCACTGTGGATACGACAAAAGTCGCCACTTTGAAGAGTGGTTTACCACCATCGACCCATTTAATGTCACTCCCACCATACTGCAAAACACAATTTGTTACTGTCATTGTGACAATTTGGTGCTTTAAAAAAGAGAGAGAGGTTAGTGTATGCTGGTTTTACTATTGCTATAGAGATAAAAAAGACAAAGTGCCAATACATTTAGTCATATTGGTGGAGGAGAACAATACAATGTCATGGGATTGGTCAGGTGGCTCATTTCTTGTACCTATAAACTAAATAAGAGCATGGAAGTATTATAGGCAGATTTTATTGATTAGTACAACAGTTGACACTGGTTTTGATTTAGGTAGCAGAGAAAGAAGACGACCTCATGCCTTTTAGCTGACATATTTTTCTCTTAAATCATATATGTTGCTCCGTACCTTTCCACTTGCAGAATCTTGAGCACTTAAGTAATTAGGAGGCAGACTTGTCGCTACTGGGATATTGTACTCTTGAGAAGCGATGCGATTGTGCTTCATCAGAGGAAGCCAAGCATACCCAACTGTGCAAAGGAAAAACAGGGAAAGGTTTTGGACGCAGACAGCCGTGGCAAGAAGCAAACCTAAAGGTATTTATGATTTATGCACACTAAACTTCACTGAATAATTCAACATGCCATGGCTTTTAAAAATACCTTTTACCTGGAATCAAATGGATAGATAACACACGAAGCCACCTCAATTGTTTCCTGTTAGTACCTGATGTTTCCAGAGCCTCCTTCTTTTTGGCGTTGGCTTTGGCATTGATGTCACATGTGACATGATAAAAAGAAAATAAAACGTGGTGTTTCTCATGCAGTTGTGTTGGTAGCTCAATTTTCACCTGCAACAAGAAAGAGCCTCATTGGACTGAGATTAAAACAATCTGCCCATGGTCAGCACAAGACAAAGCGTGACATTAGAAAAGTTTTTAAACTAAACATCTGGGTCTCTATTTTGTAATATTGGCTGTACAGATTTAACTCTGTAAACATCTGTGCTACTAACAGCAATGCATAATAATTCAGAATATCTCGCATTTCTCATTAAGATACTTCATGCTATTAGAGTATGGACTAATCATACCTATGTATAAACACACACACACACACACACACACACACACACACACACAACATCTAGTTGTAGAATGTAAGAGAGTAACGGATTAAGAAACTATCACTAAGGGATGTAAATTGAGTAAACCAGAAGTCTCTGTTTCCCAAAGTGTGATCCTGAGCCAGCTGCACGCGCACTGCCTGACAGTGTATTCAAAATGCAGAATCCCAGACACCACCCCAGACATACTGTCTCAAAATTTGTATTTTAATAAGATGCCGAGGCCATTCGTGTGCACACTGCTGAGAGAAGTGGCGGTAGTAAGTGGTGTAACTTAAACGTAGAATCTATTCCTCTAACAAAAAAACAGAACATATTAGTATGATATTGTGGTAACAACAAAATGAACCAATTTGTCAACACATCATGCTGTAGCACTATAAATAATGCCCCTAATCTAATAAATATAAATAAATGTGTTGGGCTGGCAAGATGGGTCAGCAACATAAAGCACCTGCTTGGGAAAACGTAGGTAACCGCAGGGATCATGGTTCGATCCCCAGCACCACATGCTTTGCCAGCCCCTCCCGCAAGGCAGGCTGAGCCAGCCAAATAAATAAATAAATATTTAAAAATAAATAAATAAATTTAAAAAGTAAATGTGAAATGTCAAACTGGTCTATGTTACTTTGTATTTCTGCAGAGAAATATTTTGAAGCACCTGTCTATATGTACAGTGAGTGCCTCTCTGTTTTCAAAGTTCTGTCAGATAAATTGACATGTAATTCCCCACTCTCTATTGTTTTGGAAAATGGATGGTCAGCATGTGAGACCCATCACCAGAGATGCTGGGGGTACAGCTGGGATTGTGAGTCCTAGGATCTCCCAGGACAGGAAGACACAACCTCTGATGAGCTCTTTGCTGACTCTGACCAAAATCCCACTTGGGTAAGCTGGACTCATCCTGGTATCAGCAACCATTTCTCACAATTGTCCAGCCCAGCAACTGGGGTATCTCCCTGCAACTTATCGACTAGCTTATTTATTAGATGTTCTATGTGCCTAGCTAATTGATTTTCACAATGTTCAAGAAGGGATTTAAGACAGTTGTTTTCCCTGTGTGGTTTTTACAGCAGTGGCATTAGTATCCCCGGAAAGTCATTCAGAAACATGAATTCTCGGTCCCCAGCCTAGATGTACTGAATACCGAATCTAGGGTAATCTATGCTTCAATAAGCTTTCCACATAATTCTGAGGTGGGGGTTTAACTCTGAAAATCCCTGAATTTTGATGGTTTATAAGCATATATGTGCTTTGAAATCATAGGCTAGCCTAGTTACAAATGCTGGCATGCGTTTCAGAATACAAAGTAATTAACAATGCAACAGAAAGACATTGTTCTTGTTCGGCCTTCATTGAGAGTGTATGGGAATGCAACCTGCACACAGGAAGTCCAGCTAAATAAATGCTAATGAAAACATTTTTTTTCCTTAAAAATTGCAAATATTCGTATTTATAATAGTGCCTTGGAAAAATTTATAACCATTTTTGCAGCAAATGCAATCATTTTTGTCACACTTGAAATACATCGTTAGGTTTAAGACTGATCTGAAGACACCAAGAAGCTGTTCAGAGTATACCTGTTCTCATGGGGAGAAGCTCATAGCTTTTATGAGGACACTAGAGAGTATATGAGCATGAAAAGGATAAAAAGCCAAAATTAGAAGTAGTATTTATTTGTTTATTTATTTATTTTTGGCTTTTTGAGACAGGGTCTCGCTATGCGGTTCAGGTTGGCCTTGAGCTCACTTTTGTAGCCAAGGCTGGTCTCGAACTCACACGATCCTCCTGCCTCAGCCTCCTGAGTGCTGGGATTACAGGCGTGCGCCACCACGCCCGGCTAGAAATAGTATTTAAAAACATGATGTTTTCAAAGGATACGACATTTTCATAGTGTTGGCTAAAGGCTCAGTCAATGCGGTAAATATTTGCTATCATGGTATTAGTTAGCGCTTCTTCTTAAGTTTCTTTCACCTTCTGCCCTGGATTTATGGAGGTAAATTATTTGCACTGAATAGATATAGAGGAAGGAAGAAAGGCCACACAGGATGTCATACCAGTGCTGCTTTAGTTACTCTTAGAATGACTGGTGGGCAGTGAGGTGCGGTGGACACAGAACGTTTCCCGTCCACGCCTTCCTCGTGTTGCTATGCAGCCCAGGGAATGTGTTACCATATAGGGTAAAAGCGCGGACGCGTTGTTAGGGCCCCGGAGACGGGAGATTCACCTGGACTTTACAAGGGAGCACTGTTGAATCCCAAAAGTCCTTACAAGTGGAAGGCAGGCGAGTGAGAGCCAGCAGTGGCGTGGGAACAGCAGCAGAGGGCAGGGGATGATAAGAGGAATGGAGGCGGGGGAGCGAAGTGTGGAGTCTCGCGAAGCCTGAGATGACAAGGAAAGCTTCCCCGCTAGAGGCTGTGAAGGTGAGCAATCCCGCTGACCCCTGGGCTTCAGCCTGTGGCCACTTCACACGCTGACCTTCACAACGGAAAGGCGAATGTTGTGGTAAGCCCCCCACCTAGTGGCGGTGGGTTCTAGCATCAATAGGAACGGCACATAAAAGAATGTTTTGATCCCTGCCGTTCGATCAGCAGGTTGCATTCTTTCAGACTTTCATTTTATGGTTAGAAATTAAATGAAATGCCTGACACTTGCCTGTCTAGAGCTCTTCATTACAGAAGCTCACATGTGTATGGTAATTCACCCTTGATCCACTAATGTTTTTATATGCGTTGAAGCAGAGAGGTCTGGAGTCGTCACATGGTCTGATCTGAATTCTGGTTGTCACTCATTAGTTACGTGCTTTTGGCAAAGCCATCTGATTGCTCCGAGCCTCAGCCTCCTGATCCATGCGATCTGGAGGTAATAACAGCTATTTCTTAGGGAGATGGCTCAAGGGCATAAGTGCCTGCTTGCAAGTGCAAAGTCCAGAGTTCGAGCCCCAGTGCTACAAAACAGTAGCTACTTCTAAGAATTGCTCTGGGCATTAAGTGAGATGGTGTGTGTGTGTGTGTGTGTGTGTGTGTGTGTGTGTGTGTGTGTGCTATAGCCTTGTATTTGGCATGTTCTGGGGAGATCTCGTACTGGCATGATCTCAAGATGGGTGTAAGTTTATCTGGGTTATAAAGGGTGGTGCCAGTTCACACCTAAGCGCTTCGCTCTTTCCGTGATGACATAAGATGCCGCCCTGGTTGGCAAAGTTGTTAGGTATCATCTTTATTATCCTGGCCATTGAAATAAAAGAAATAGACTTTTTGGAAAAGAACGAAACAGTTAACAACTCAATGCCACACTCAGCTGTGTGCATTTCAGTTGAGGAGCAACTCAGTAGGTGGCATTTGGAAATCTCGGTGAGCACATACCTGACCAGGCCTGTCCTTGGCCTGAGGTGACCTAGAGAGTGATCGTACCCACTCACTCATCCCCTTTATGAGTTGCAGGAGCAGTGAAGGCCTGGCCCTTACCTCATCTGAGAAATCCGGGTTCTGCGCGTGGTGCAGAACTGCTGTGTAGGAGGCTGAGGTGAAGAGGGGCCCTCCAGGTTTCCCATAAATACACTGCGTAAAAAGGCATGAGGGTGACAATTATGTGTTGCTGAAATAATTAGAGAAAATATTCAGGACCTTTCAGCTATCAACTGCAGGACCAGGGTGCACTCTGATCCCTTCCTGGGCCAACCTAACTTCCAGTTAATTCTGAACTTCGTTGCTATACTGCCCTGCCTTTGTCACACGTGTGATGCTGAAGATCTGGAAGCTCTTATTCATCTTCTAGGAATGACACTAGAGCCTGAAAGTTGACCTCTGATTGTCTTAAGTTTAAGGTAACTTGTTAAAGACTGATTCCTGCAGAGTGACTTCCAGAAAGGACCATGACACCATGGCTTAGGGTTAAGGTCCTGGGTGACCGCAGGGGTTGTCTGGGCCCAGCCCAGAGCCCTTCAACTTTCTCCTGTGATGGCTGAGCCGGCATCAAGTTTAGCTACAGGCTCCAGAACAGGCTGATACTAATCTCTCTCAGCCCTAATCAAGCCCGGAGACGGGACACGGCACTTCCTAGTCTTGCATTTCAGAAGCCTCTGTAGCCAACAGTCAAACCTTTTCCTGGAGTCTGGCCTCTGACCTTGCTGTATCTCTGGGTGGTGTTTAGCATCCAATAATACTTGCTATTATTCTCCTTTCTTAAATTTTTCACATAAACAAACACTCCACTCCAAGGCCTAAGATGTCTTCTTGCTGTCCCTGTTTGATGAATATATTTCACTTATTTTTCTCTCTCTCTATGCTAATGATTTTGTGGAGCTTGACACCTGTGGACACTGGCAGTGGCTAAGATGATTCTGAAGAACTATTTCCCTTTCTGCTGTGTGACTCAATGATTCTCTGACTAGCCATTGTTCATCTTAACAATGCTAGAAACATGCCTGGCAGCAGGTAGCACACTTCAAGAGCCAGCAGGACAACAAGGCCCAGCGCCACTCGCAGAGCGCACGGAGGCCACCTGAGATGCAGAGCACAAGAAGAACCCAGAGCCCGGCTTAATCTTGGCAAAGGGTAGCTTCTTTCAGAGGAGAATCTCAGCACTGATTTCATGGTAGAATGGCTTCCCTTTTTCCCAAATTGGAAAATCTAAGCGGGCTACGAGAGGCTGGCATTTCCGACAGCTTCAGTTAATGGTGGCTATTAAGTCAGGTACACTTCAGAAAATCGAGAGCAGATACATTAAATTGCTCCTCTTCTGACCTCACTCATGTTATGTGCCCACCAGCAGCGCAGAGCCCACGCTTCTGCCCCTTCCACATTCTGCCCCTGCGGACCCGACTCACCTTCACAGGCTGGGCACCTTCCTCGTCGGAATTTTTGAATTCAACGCACACGGTTATATTTCGTGCCTGAGATGACAGTGGGAGAAAATGGAAATTATAATTTCTTCTTTAATAACACCCTAAAACAATCAAAGTGCTTAAAATAAGTAGCTTCTAATTAAATCTGGAAAATGTAGGATAACCAACATTTTCTTGTGACATTATGCACAATGCTCACAAATAACAGCAGAATTTGCAAAGCTTCCCAAGGAAAGAAAAAGCTCATCCTGAAAGAGGCAGGCGTGCTATTTTCAGCATATTATAAGAAACTCCAAAAAATGGTCTCACAAAAGTTCATGCAGGGCTGGTTTCAAACAGGACTGGTAACTCCCTTCTGAACCATGTAGTTTTCAACAATTCTAACATGGGCCACATGGCTCCTTGCCAAATGCTTGGCCATTCAAAATATTGGCCCGCAATTCTGAGTTGCACTCTTCAAACGCTGTCGTACATCCTCTTGTGTGAGGGGAAGGAGGAAAGGTGCTATGTCAGGAGCTGATCACGTACCTTGTTAAAACATTTCTGGCCATCATACTTGAGGTGCTTGGGGTAAATGTAGATTTGATTTTTGTACACTCTGTAAGGACGGCAGTGCTTTGTTGAGTCGTAAATGAATTCCTCCACTTCCACCGTGGGTTCTGATTGTGCCATCACGTTGAAAGGCTTGACAGGGATAAAGGACGATGTTACACAGTCTTAAAAAATCAGAAAATAAGAATTTGTCATTTAATATGGCTCTTTTGAAAAGGGAACAATATTTAACATAGTTTGAAACAAATCCACTCCAGTTACAAACTTCGCACTTGTGCACCAAATGACGCTGTATAAGGCTAGGGTGAAACACTGTAAGATGTAGGCATGGGAAGTAAATAAAGTTTCAATGTAGGGTCAAGGGCGAGTTTAAAGGCTGGTAAATTTTTTAGATCTATTTACAGCCATTTTTGTATTTTTTATTGTACAGATAAATTTTAGCTTATGATTTCTGCATATGTTAAATAAATACTATAAAGAGCAGCCCACTGACCTTTACTATATTACTAATATAAATAACACAAATGCAGATAAATGCTAGAAAAAAATGCCTCTTAGATCTATTACTGATAGTAGCAGATCAATTAATACTAAGTTTTCTCTGTGGCATGGTTTCACATGAGGTCTTGGAGCCTTCTTTACATTGTTAGGAGATGCATTATCTTTTTCTTCACTTTTTATAAGATTTTAATATATAACTTTGTAGGAATAGCTTAGAAAATACGGCAGGAATTTACACATCAGTCTCTTGTCTCTAAACAGTTTGAAGGCTGCAGGCGTAGGAACCAAGGATGGCAAGGCTACTACTGACCCTTAGTGCAGAGGGACTCTTCCTGTATTCAATAAGGTACGGTGACTAGCAAAGGGCTCTTGGTAGTCGGACTACAGCTGCTCCCTAAATCAATTGTATTTGTCCTTGTCTCTTTAGTGTTTTTTAATATCTGATAGTTTTGTTTTCAAACTTCTCTGATGTCCTACTATTCTTCCAAAGAGAATACTTAGTTTTCTCTTCAGTTGTTTTGCTTTGCCATAGGTAATAAAAGCCCTGGTTTCCCAGGTCAAGGAGAAGAAAGGGCTTAGTTTATCCTCTGCTTTCTCTTACCAATCAGTATAAAGGGATTTCGAGCCAGGGCTTAAGTTAGAATGCTCATTACAGTTCATATTAAAATGCTTCGTGGAAAATTATAAAAAAGGAAAGTTCAGTAGCGTGGTGGCAGTTCACAGATCCTTTGGCAACAACTCTCCCTGGCTGCCATTCACTGTGATGGGCCTTGACTCTTCCTGAATTCTGAAGCTTTCTGCTGTGGACTAGTGAAAGCTTTTAAAATTCTATTTTTTTTTTTCTTGGCCCAAACAGGATTTTTGGGTATATTTTGAAAAACATAGATCCTCTGTGTAGTAACAGGGTCTAACAATATTTCCATTGTAGACTTTGTGTGCCACTTGGGGGTGGGGGGGGCTACACCCGTGGTCCAGAATAGCTCTCTAGCTACACAGTGTGGCAGAACCAGGCTGTACTGTGAGCAGAAGGACTGGATGGAATATAGATTCTCTCCTGCTGGGTTATCAGCTAACTCATCTATCTGAACCTGCTTTTGCGCATGTGCTGCCCTCCAGCAGTTAGGGATTAAATGTTATAATTACGCATCTTGCTGGCTCTTCAGCACTGATTTGTACACATCGGGTACATGCTGTGCTGTGCAGAATGTAGTCCTCCTCACAGTCCTCATTGTCTAAAGGGGCAACTGAGGGGCTCCTGCACAAATGCCTTTTCTGTGATGGGTTTCCATTTTGGCCAAAACAAAACAAAACAAACTGCCAAAGCTTCATCAATCAGTTAACTAAGCAAGCGAAGAAAAATCTCCAGCAGATGTTCAGAGCTCTGCAATGGAACCGCGAGGTCATCTTCATACTTGGTTGCTCCAAAGGAACGGTGTCCACGGAGACATCCAGGCTCCCAGGAATAGTCTGCATTTTGCTGATTCGGTCAGCCCTGTGAAAGCACAGCAACAACACACACACACACACACACACACACACACACACACACACACACACACACAATTATTTTCATGTTCATAGAAAATAAATCTACTTTAATTCTGAACTTTGAGACCTACACAGCAGACCCTAAGTCATCTCTGGTGACTTCTCCTAGCTACCTTAATTTTGGAAACAACTTTATGTGCTACTCTAAAAAAATTAAAATAAAAGTCACAAAGGGCTCAAGTTACAGATATTCTCTGGAATATCTCGCCTTTACTTTTTTCCAACTTCAGGTAATGTTTGTACAAATGGCCAAACAATCATGGCAGTCAATTTGAAAGTTTGGCTAACACAAGAGGTGTTCAAATTGGCTTAAGTGACACGATATCCGTGAAGCATGGTGAGTACTGAGAACAAGATGGTCTTGGCTGCAATCGCTGGGCTTACGTTTTTCTTCTTAATGAGTAACCAAGGCTTTCCCTGCCTTGAACATGAGCACAGGGCTGCATTCCTTCCTTGCTCTCTCACCTGCATTCACCCCCTGATCTCCTGAGTCCCCGAAGTGCTCTCCTTCCCTCTTCACTAAAATCTCATCCCACCAATCTTCCTTTATAGTAGGGTTGAAGTTGCTGGTAGCAATTGTAAGTGTTATTCCCTTGAGAGCATCTCCTCTGAAATGTGGAAGACACTTCGAGTGGCGGTTCAGGGCCAACTCTTCCCTATTTGAGAGAAGCCGACTGTTCTATCTTCAGGAATTTGGCATGCCAGTCGTTAAACTCAGCATTATTAATTAAGTTATAGAAATATAACATTAAACAAATTACATTAAACACAAAAGTAATAAGGACTCAAAAATTCATAGTTTGTAATGATTTTACTTGGTATATATGATAAGATAGCCCAGATTGCTGAGGTGGTTTACGTCTGTGTGGTGGAAATGCTTTTTAATGATGTGTACATCTCTTCCGAGCCCTGTGTGAAATGAAGCCCCATCCATAGCTTCAAGTTATTAAAGGCAGAAGTCACATGGCAGGCATCGGCTCAGTACTAATGCAGCTTTGGCTGTAGAAAGTCAGGTGTTAAACATTTGTCTGCATGCCACTGAGACTAAAAGTCCTGAGGTGTGAGGTTCCCACGAGACACTGTGATGTCAGTGGCAATGGCTGAGGCAGTTCATCAACTTGAGAAGTCTAGAAGCTTAACTGAGTGACCTAGCAGGGGTCAGGTCCTCACTTGGTGACCATCCTGAGCCTGTGCAAGAGGAGGGCAGAGAGACCCTGTGAGCGCCACACCTGCCCTAGGTTAAGTGGCCTGCTGATAACAGAGGGGAGGAAAAGAGCCCTGTGCTCCCCCTTTTGCTCTTGTGGATTTTGCTGTCTTCTGCCACTTTGGACTGCTGCCCTATGCCATGTGCCACCCTGCCCTGGAGCCAGCTGGCTGTGGACCGAAAGCTCTACAAACCCTTCCTTCTTTACTTTAAGCATAGGGCCTTTTGAACCAGCCGTGACAGAAAAGTAACCAAGACATCAGTACTGTGCTGTCTGTTCTTGATGCCTCTTCACTGTCACAGGGACAACCCCTCTGCCGTTCCCTGATAGCATGAGTTTTGTCAAAGGGTGGCTTCCCGTCGATTCTGTCAGAACACTCAGAACCTTCTGCCTACCCCTTTTGCACAACATATGCTGGCAGAATGTGTCCTTAGTTTTCATGAGTAGCCTTGTTAGCATCATGGTATTTGGCCAGGATGTTGGATGAATCCAGAGGGATAAAGTCTGCTCCCCCTGGGAGAAGCCAGGGCCTCTGCCAGGACTTTATTTCTCATCTTTCTTTTGTTTTTTAAAGTTTATGTTTTACTAGAATAATAAAAAAGGTTTCCTCTTCTAGAGTGACACATTATGTATTGATGTTGCAGAAAATTGCAAAGAGAAATTCCTCTTATTTTGGGACATTGTATCAATTTTGTTTTGAATGGACAAAGTCAATTGGGAGGACATTGCTGATTCTTAAGTGAGAGAGGCAGAGAGGTAATATTTGGAAAGGCAATAAGTTCTCCAAGTTTTAGGGACTAACAGTTTAAAATAAGTAGACTAATCAAAGGCCTGTCTTCAGATCTCAGTGTATTGTGATTCATTTAAAAATGTGTGTTGTATATTTTTCTTCTCTTAGCAATAATCACTGCTATCTCTTCTAAAGTATTTGAGTGACAGAACTATAATAATTGAGGGCTTTCAGGTTAGCTCAGTGGTTTAAGCACCTGCATGGGCAATGCCAGTCAGGCACAGGGGGTGGTGGTTCAATCCCCACACCCACCCTTCATGCAGCCTGAGCCAGCCTCCCCCCACAAAAAAAATTGATTACCTTCATAGCAATTTAATTATTCCCTAAAATCTTAAAATACTGTCTTAAAATTCCTTAAAAGCTTCTATTTTTGACAAATGTCTGTGTTTCCTTCCATTGAATCTAGGTTCTGTGACAGATCTATCTTGATTCTGGCAGAAATGGCCCTGCTACAGTTTGGAGGCCAGGTCTCAAAGGCTTGGCAGGGGTCATTTCCTATCCCCAAGGACACTGCCCAGAGACATAGCCAAGCTCCCAGCCAATAGCCAGCACCAAGTGGCTGTTACTTAAATAAGCCCCATGCAACTGGATTCTCCTGTCCCAGCTGACCTCCTCTAGCTGGACGTTTGAGACTCAGGTATATATCCATGGCCTGAGAAGGTGGCAGGGTGGCTGACAAAATGTTAATTTCAAGAGCGCCCAGGAGTCCTACCGTCTGTAGTCTGTCACTAGCTTCAGGAGGTCCTCAGTTGAAATCTTGCTGCTTTCCTGTCGGTACAGTGGTGAAAATCTTGAGTCTCTGTCCACATTTCCCTGGTTGTCTTTAAATACTGACCTTAAAGAAGATAACAGTTATTCAGGTTGGCATCTTGTTACTTTTTGTGGAATTGTGTTTCTAAGGTACAATTTCTCATTTATGATGGAAGACACTACAGGAACTTATAAAATAAAATGAGGAAAGAGCCTTTTGTCATAGGTTTCATTTACATGTTATGCTTGCTTTGCTTCATTGATTATTTTCAATTTTATGTTTTAAGTGATATAAGTCCACATTACAACTTTTTATTTATTTTTTTCACATTACAACTTTAAAAAAAAATAATGTGTTACATTTAGTAACTTACAGAAAGACCTTAGTCTAGTGTAGAATAATAAGAACATGCTATGCTTTTTCATCGTTTCCTCAAGGTATTTTACTTTTTATTTTAGTTTTTATTTCTTTATTTTTTCATAGTGGGGATCAAACTCAGGACATGGCACTTGCCAGGTGGTCATTTATGCTGTTGAGCTATCTCCCTGGACTCAAGGAATTTTAAACCTGGACAGGCTAGAGTCCTTTCTCTCTGGCTGACATCATTAATATAACTGGAGTGAGTTTGTATATGTTAATATAGAGGGTGAGAGTCACCAAATATTTTTCTGGAAATAATAGGCCGATCTCCTAACTTTCAGGACGAAAAATGTGGAAGAAATGAGTCATCTTTCATTTTAAATAAGGAGAATACCATGACCAGGCCCATTATGCTTGTCCTGGATCCATTTCACTGGAACCATATGAATTCAGTCAGAATCTACAAGTTGTTTTTGTTCCAATAGTATACTAATGTCAGGCAATGTACTTCATTTATAGTATGCTTAAGGGTCAGTTCTTTTTTCCCTATACTTCTTTGGAAGTTGTATGATTGGAAAAGAATTAGATTCACTTATAATTCCCTTTACCTCAATGTTAGAGAAGTGCTGGATTTTTACTTCTAATTTCAGGATGTTTATGAGAATATTTTCTCACTCTTTAAATTAATCAAATATTTCAAAATACAGGCTGAAGTGACATTTAAGTGGATATCAAACTGCAGAACTTTAGTGTAACATATCAGTGGGACAGAAGTTCACCAGAATTGTATTTTTAGAACCCTTCACTGTCTTCTCCTTTTTCTGTTTTTTTTTTTTTTTTTTTT
>PVJA010015796.1:27745-44738 GCA_004027025.1 Myocastor coypus | reverse complement strand
GTCTCGAACTCACACCGATCCTCCTGCCTCAGCCTCCTGAGTGCTGGGATTACAGGCGTGAGCCACTGAACTGTATCTTCTGAGGCCAACAACCCTTACAAAAGGGCCATGTTCTCCAGGTCTTCTGGCTCTTTCAGGAACAAGGACAGGACATGTGACTAACGCTAACAATCCAGGACCCAAATTGAAAAGGGATGTAAGACCCAGCTCTTCAAACCACCACTCAAGCTCCGTCTTTGAAAAGCAACCATTTATTAGAACCAATACAAGAGTATGAAAAGGGGAAAAAGAGAAGGGTGGAAAGGGGGGAGAGAATGAGGTCTGAATCAGATGTCAGCTGCAGAAACACATAAATGCCTACTTTAAACATTTACATTTAAAAGGTGAACACATACATAGATCACTTATCTTTAAAAAAAAAAATCAAAAGGCAGACATGTTTGGCTGAAATAAAACCAAGAAACGTAATCAAAACTCCCCCACAAACCGAAAAGTCCGTAAGAGTTAAATGTCTCATTGCCATTCAGAAATCTGGCTATAAAGTGTGACTTGTTTTGTTTCTCAGGATGGTGCAGTGCTGGAAGCAGCCCAGCCTCTTAGTTTTTCAGATCCCATCCAGTGGGAAGTAGTGGCAAGGCCAGCAGGCCACGGCAAGGCCACGCCTGGCTACATGGCAGGGCGCCAGACTGTGCTCTGCGTTCTCTGGGCTCACAGAGCCGACCCATGCTGCTGGTGCCGAGTGAGCAGCGGGAGCAAAGCCCATGAAAGAGAACTGGAATGTGACTGCATGGAGCCAGAGCCTTGTGCTTCTTCATGGGTGACAAATCAAGGGCCAAGGAGGGAAAAAAAAAGACTGCAATTGGGAAGAGGAGCTGACGGACCCCCTAGATTGAGATAGAAATAAGGCTCCTGAGCCCACATTTGGGCAGACAAAAGCAGTCTCCAGAGTTTTCTCAAACCAGAGGGAAAAACGGTCGTCAGGTTCAAACTGTGGACCATGAGAAAAGACGTGACAAATACAAAGTATAGTGAATATTATAAAGCCCTAAGGATCAATGTCCAATTTTGAGTGTTAAAGAGTATTTTTTTGGGAAAAAATGCTAATGTAGATTTTTCAGTTGTGAAAGAGGTGGCTATGCTTACTGAACCACCTAGTTTCTATGAGGGCTTAGAAGCATGAAAGGGTACAATGACCTAGCTGCCCTGGGATCCATTTGTATAAATCAAAACCAAGAGTTGCTTTGCTCCCAATATAGTCCGAGTTGGCTTCAGATCCACGGGGAATGGGACCTCAGTTCCCAATTAAAAGAGGACAAGCAATATCACCCCTGCCTCACGATTCCCTAGCCTAATAATGCTCTTGGGTTTGAAATAGCCATATGTCTATGCAAGACATAGAAAATGCTAGTGTCTTCTGCCATGACATCTGCACTATGAAGACTCCAACATTCACAAAAACACTGTCATCTGAACTAGCAGCATTGATGAGGGGTGGGTGCAGAGAATTTGTTGAAGTCACTCAGTAGTTCCAAACCTGGTGACAAGTCAGTGAGGATTAAAACCTGTGATGGCTCAAGGCATCCTCCAGAGACGACCCTAAGGCATTGTTCAACTTTGATTTATAATGCCTCACAACACCCCTGTGAGGTAGGTCAGTATTATCACCCCCATCTGGCAGATGGGGAACTGAGGCATTGAATGACTTGCCCAAGGTCAGGCATTATGCATCAGTTGAGGAGGTTGGCACACCCATCCACTCAGTCCTTCCGCTGCTTCCTACAGCATTTTACTTCTCAGAGCATATGACAGAACCAAGTGAAGTCGGCAAGTACACTGCACTCCACAACCCAGACAAACTCAATCAACCAGCAAGGATTAGCTGAGAACTTACCACTGATCTAACCTAAGGTGACAGAGCGCTGGAGAAACTGTCAGCTTTGAAAATCACATTAGTGGCTATTTTGAAAGTAGAATTACATTTTAATATTAAGCACATGGGATTCTTTTGTACAAAGTCTTTTCATTTTGGAAATGAAACAATAAGTCACACCAGTTTTGTACCCCATGGTATGCTTGCTAGTGTTCTTATGGGACCCCAAGTGCATATAGGGCAGGAGGCCCAGCACCCCACATGCTCTCCTGCTGTGTGTCATTCCTCCTCACATCATGCTCAACCCCAAGAGCAACGACATCTCCATCAACAGCTCAAAATTAAGGAAATAAATGGTGACCTCTGTAATCAGACAAATGGGAGGCGGGGGGGGGGGGGGTGACCACAAAGTCAAACCAATAACCACCTGACACCTCCAACCAGTTCAGTCTGAGTTTGGATACTAGTAGGAGGAAAGTTCCAGAGCCACAGCCTACCCTGGTTTACAATGAAATCCTCAAGCTACCTAATCTGGAAAACACTGAGCTCAAGAACACTGAGGCAGAAGCACTCCATCTCTTTAGATGTGCTCAAAGAATTTCTAGGCAAAACATCCCTCCTTCCTTCCTTCTAGGCCCCTTACAGCAGCCAGTGTTATCAATGCTACACAACAGAGGCTCAAAGAACAACTTAGCAACATGCAATATGAGGTTCCCATCTTGCTCCAGGACTCACTGAGACCTAGAAGCTTTTTCTTTCTTTTTTTTTTTTTCCTCATTGATGGGAGATCAGTACACTGTATGGAATCCAGGTGATGAGAAAGTTCAAGACTGATGTTTTTGGCAATGACATTTCAGATTCTGTCTGTATTTGGAATTCCTCCCCTCCCAAAGAAAAACCCTCCTTAAAATTGTGATGAATTGGCCACTTGGGCTTGGACCAACTGTTAGGGTCACACCTGCCAATGCCAGGGGACATCACACATAAAAAAGAGAATGACAAGATAAAAAGTTCATTGCATTCAATTTAGCCTAATTTCTGGATAATAGTTTCCTATTAGATTTTCCGATTAATACTGATGGCTCTTACCTAGGCTGTGATAATTAGGTTTTGATCTATTGTGACATTAATGATCACAATCAGTTGACTTTGAAATTGTCTTAATTAATAGCTCTTTCCTTGTGAGCTTTTGCCTCCACTGCAGGACCTATTCCCTCCCCTACCACCATGCTTTAACTCCTTCTCTTACTAACCTAA
Organism: Myocastor coypus; assembly: GCA_004027025.1. Taxonomy (NCBI): domain Eukaryota; kingdom Metazoa; phylum Chordata; class Mammalia; order Rodentia; family Myocastoridae; genus Myocastor; species Myocastor coypus. Next base: position 41,611 of record PVJA010015796.1, on the reverse strand, counting down.
AGAAGACAAATAGTATTAAAGGATCATTTCTAAAAACAAAGACTAGATTTTACACTTTTTTAGACCATCTCTCTGACAGAGGTGCAATGTGAGATGATGTTAGGTGAAATGAGGACCAAGAGAAAAGGCAAGAGAACGAACATGCACAGGAACAATTTCATGTAGAAAATAACCAGAGTCCAGCACAATGCCCAAGTGGCAACGACAGGCGGAAGCAACTCCAGAAAGACAAGATGAGGTAGATTAAAATCCAAGAAATTCAGCACAAGCAAACAGAAACTAAAATTGTTTTGGGGAAGCTGTCTAAAAAACTTCATGCTGTAACTTCTGCGACAGTGGCTGAATTCCTGGGAATTCTGACTTCCAAGGCTAGCCAGCTCTCAATTTTTAATTTAATTTTATTTTTTTTGCGGGACCAGGGTTCAAACTCATGACCTTGCACTTACTTGCCAGGCAGGTACCTGTGCCTCAGAGCTATCTCCCCAGGCCCCAGCTCTCAAATGTTCATGCAGAACTAAACACTTTCTTACAATCCTATGTCAGAAAAAAAGAATACTGATGAAATCAGATTGCTTTGCTTTTGTGATACCAAGGAGTAAACCCAGGGAGTGCTAAGCTACAACCCCAGCTTTTTAATTTACTATTGATACAGGTATCATTAAGTTATCCAGTCTGGCCACAAACTTGCAATCCGGTTTTAGGTATGTACTACCCTGCCATACAAGATCAGAGTATTTTCTTAACTACAATAGGTTTCACTCAGCACCCACCTAGACTCAGTAAAGCTTGAGACACCAGGGTATAAGTATTTCTGGGAAGTTTCCATATAACTGACACAAGTCCCTGCTGAGACATTACTCTCACAGATTTATTGTATGCGAGGCTGAACCCAAGGTCTTTACACTGGGCTATATTCCCACCCCTTTCAATTTTTCTTTTCTTTCTTTTTTTTTTTTTTTGAGACAGGATCTTCTGAACTGCCCAAGTTGGGTTCAGATTTGTAATCCTCCTCCCTCAGTCTCCCAGAGTGCTAGGATTACAGGCATGGGTCACTGTGACTGGTGAGAAATGACCCTTCTAGAGTGCCTAAAACTATATTACCCAGACATACATGTTCAGCTATTAACAGATGTGCCTCAAATCTTCTTTGTAACAAAGTGTTTGTTATTAGATGGTAATGATGTGAAGAAAAAAACTGTCTCTCCCCAGGTTTAAAATGAGCACCTGCAACCAGGCTGACCTTCTCAGTAGCACTTAACACATCTGCCCAGGATTAGATGACTAAACAGCACTTGGAAGGCTGAGGCAGCAGGATCCATGCAAGTTCCAGACCAGCCTGGGCTACAAAGTGGGCTCCAGAACAACCTAAACTACACAATGAGACCCTGTCTCAAAAAAGACAAAACAACAAAAACTGACTTGGTACTGGGGAAAGCACTGCCAAATTCTATAGAAAGGGTTATCATTCACTGCTGATTAATAGAAGAAATTCAGCATGAGAAAGATGTTGTAAAAGAAAATTAAGCACAGAAAGCAAAAACAAACAAAAAAACCCAGTGTGTCCACCTGAGACCTAGGCATTAAAAGTGCTTTGTCCATGGCTACTAATTCTTCAGAGGGAGAAACCTCCATGAAAATTTTCTGTTGAAATTACAAATTTCTAAGGGAAAGGACAGCTACTCAGCACTAACAAATGCTAGAGGCACGGGCAGGAGTCTGGCTTCCTTTGTGCTGACAACCACTAGCAAGGAGAGAACAAAAGTGGTTTTGTTGACAGTCAAAAAACCAGGATTCTAGAACCTGAGGATAGAAAAAGATGGAGTTTTAAAGAGATGAAGAGAAGAGTGGATGATACTGGGGTCACTTTGCTAAAACAAAACCAGGCTTCAATTACTGTCCTGAACAATTACTGTCCTATAACCACGGAAAGCCTGTTCTGATTTCTCACAATCAATCTTAGTTCCAAATGCTGCTGTGCTCTTTGTCCACCTACGAGGTGTTTGGTTTGGGGCATGGTCACCACAGTTCACACGGCTACTACTGCTGGGCTATGTAGGCTACAGAGGCTGACTGTCATTCCTTCACTGTGGATGGAGGCTTGATCACCTCTGCAGGAGCCCTGGCTGACTTTCCTCCTGTTCCAGTCTGACCTGACTTACCTAGGGTTACTTGGGTGACAAAGCTGTTTTCTTTTCTTTCTTTTTTTTTCTTTGCAGTACTAGGGATTGAACTCAGGACCCTGCGCTTACCAGTCAAATGGTTATTCTACTGAGCGACCTCCCGGCCCAACAAAGCTGTTTTCTGACTATCCACCTTCATGATGCCCACCCAAGTATAAACAACTGTCAATTACTAGCACTTGACTTCACCTTAATTCTTTGAGAGCAAAGAAATAAGGAGATAAAACTCCAGCTTTTGAGGTGAGGGGCTTTCCCCAGCCACACTACCATTCAGAACGATTTTCTCTGGGCTGACTTAACCCAAAGCTTTCCTGTTTGAGTCTGTCATATCTCTGCAGCAACAGCTGTCTCTTCAACTGTGCTGCGTAATTTTTGACATAATTTATACAAGCTCACAGAATTCAATCAGCAGCTGAGCAGGGAGGCGATTTTAACAAATGCTACAAATAAGTGTATGATTTGCATATTATTAGGCTCATCTGCGGACTCGATCAATTCACCCAGGCCCCTCATTATTGGGGATGACCTAGAAATGGTTGAATGCTTCTGGCCAGATAGCTGCACGTTTTAAAGCTCAACAACAACAAAACACCTCAGTGGCTGGTGAGCTCTAGAATTAAGGCCGTTTCAAGCATTTATTCTCATTTCTTCAGCTTTGGGGGAAAAAAGATGTCCTGAACTCCGCCATTTCCTTCCTTTTAGTTCTAATTCAGTAGTAGAGGCCTTCAACTACATGGGAAGATGAAAAGAAGCAGGGAATTTCAGGAGACAAAGGCAGAGAGGGATATAGGAAGACCGCAATACAACAGCAAAGTGGAGAAAATCAAAAGGGAAATACTTTGCTGAGTAGCGAGAAGTTGTGTCAACATGCTAATGCCAGGACCTGTCTCATTCTCAGGTGATAATCTTTCATGGAAATTCACTTATCAAATATAAGATACAACCAAAATTTTAAGAGTGGGAAAAGGAAAGAGGACTCCTGGTGGCAAATCCAGGATTGAGGCAAGCAGAAAACTTGTAACTGCTATGAGTATTTAAAAGTGACACCGTGGCCAATGGCTCCCCTCCAAGAATTCCCCACTGGAACAATGATGTGGAAGGGAAACTTGGATCCACTGAGAAGGGAGATCAGGTTTGAAGCCTCTTTGGTAACAAGAATGCTTTGGGAGGCCACAAAAGTTGGCAGGGTTGGAGGGTGCCTAGCACCTTGGCACAAGCAAGCACCAGGCAATCACTCACATCTACATAAATAGTCTAAATATGAGGGATGGAAGGAAAGAATAGGTACATTCTATGTGTGACAATGAAAGACAACTGTATCTGCCCCTGCCCCATCATCCTCCTGTGCTACAGTGTAAACTCCGCAGTTCATAATCTTATTTTGTAACAAAATGACACCATCATACTGAAGCAGAATCAGTGATTGCTAAGAACAAGGCCAAATGTCCTGGGCTAAAAGGAGTGCCCTGAAAATTTTCACTGCAAAATTTCAAGTCCTCAAAAGGACAGTTATTCTGGGAGGATGGGTGAGGATGAATAACAGAAGGTGGCCCAGAGACCACATCAGGGACCCTGTATTCTCCTGGGTAGAGCTGAACAAGGTTGGGAAAGTCCCAACAGGTAGGCAGTTGCTACTGGCTTTCGAAAAGAGGGGCAACATTCTTTCCAACCCAACATGCTAAACAAAGGCCAGCTGGTTATCAACATGTTCTAAGAAACAAAGCGAGAAACCAACATTTACCATCTTTGCTACAACATCCCCCAATCTAAAAGCAACCAACCCTGAAAAGATCAAGACTCTAAGGTGATTAAAAAGTGAAAACTTATCTTTAGGTCACAGGGGAGCAGAAGGAAGAGATCAGGGCAAAGGAAAACTTGGTAGGAATTACACATAGTATGTAAATGCCTGGTCTTCACAGAGAGACACTTTTCATGAATCAGACCATTGGTTATGTTACAAGAGAACCAATACCAACATTTCTCCTGTGGAGCACAGTGATAAGCACATTTTTTTATGGATGTGTTTAGGAAAGAAAGGGTTGGGTAGAAGGGAGAGGAGGCAGGGAGGTGAATGTATTATGTACAAAGAGAAATGACAAGAGACCATCCCCTCCTTTAGCTCTTCACAGTTTCTTTCTCTTTGTTTTCCGCATCCTCAGGATAGGCATGCCACGTCAGTCTCTCTTCATAAAATGCTATCACAATTTGTGGACATTTCACATTAGCTTCTTTCGCAAGAACCAGGTCAGCCTCATCTGTGTCTTTCCTAAAGAGAAAAAGTATGACACTTAGAAAGAGAGGAAGTAAAGACTGAAAAAACAATCCGTCTAAATATAGGTTTCTAGCCAGGCGTGGTGGCGCACACCTATAATCCCAGCACTCGGGAGGCTGAGGCAGGAGGATCGGTGTGAGTTCGAGACCAGCCTGGGCTACAAAAGTGAGCTCAAGGCCAGCCTCAACTGCATAGCGAGACCTTGTCTCAAAAAGACAAAAAATAAATAAAGAAAGAAAGAAAGAAAGAAAGAAAGAAAGGTTTCTAGGGCTGGCAATAGAACTCAGCAGATTAAGTGCCTGCTTGGGCAAGTGCAGGGAGTGCAGCCGAATCCTCATGTTGCGGCTTGCCCCTGCTCCGTGTGTGTAACTGAGTCTGGGCCCACGGATGTGCACAGATAATCCCAGGACTGCGGAGGCTGAAAACAGGAGGATCACTATGAGTACCAGCTACTCATACAGTGAGACCTTGTACCAAATACATTTATTTATTTATTTATTTATTTTTATTATTTCCCCTTGTTTCAGAACCTTTGTCTGTTTATTCACTCATTTTTATGGCCGGCTGAAGCTGCCCAAGCTTTCCCAAGCAGGCGCTTTAGACCACTGGGCCATCCCGCTGGGCACCCCCAAATACATTTAAAAAAGAAAAAAAAAAAAAGACAAACATAGCTTTCTATCATTATATGGACTTAATGGACCTGAACATTGTGGCATACTCTTATAATCCCAGAACTGTGGCTTACATTCAGGTGACTTGATTTTCTCATCTTTTTTTTTTTTTAAATTTTTTTTTTTTTTTTTCTTGTTTCAGAACCTTTATTTGTTTATTCACTCATTTTTGTGGCTGGCTCAGCCCACCCAGAGGGCAGGGCTGGCACAGCATGTGGTGCCGGGGATCGGACCGCGGTCCCTGAAGCTGCCCAAGCTTTCCCAAGCAGGCGCTTTAGACCACTGAGCCATCCCGCTGGGCCCCAATTTTCTCATCTTGATTTCAAGGTGAAAAGAACTCTAAAGGGAATCCCAGCACTTAGGAGGCTGAGGCAAGAGGATTAGTGTGAGTTCAAGACTAGCCTGGGCTACAAAAGTGAGCTCAAGGCCCACCTGAACTGCATATAGAGACCCCGTCTCAAAAAAGACAATAAATAAACAAGAGAAACAAATCAAACTAAAAAAAAAAAAAAAAAAAAAGAACTGGGGGGGCAGGCGTGGTAGCTCATGCCTGTAATCCCAACACTTGGGAAGATCCCTGAGAATTCAAGACCAATCTGGACTACATAGTGACAGCCTGTCTTTTATTTATTTATTTATTTAATTTATTTATTTATGTATTTATTTTGGGGGTCTTTTTGAGACAGGGTCTCACTATGAAGTTCTGGCTGGCCTTGAGCTCACTTTTGTAGCCCAGGCTGGTCTCGAACTCGCACTGATCCTCCTGCCTCAGCCTCCCGAGTGCTGGGATTAGAGGCTTTTTTGTTGTTGTTAAAGAATTTTCAATTTAATTTTATTTTTTTTTTCTTGTTTCAGAACCTTTGTTTATTCACTCATTTTTGTGGCCGGCTCAGCCCACCCAGAGGGCAGGGCTGGCGCAGCCTGTGGTGCCAGGGTTCGAACCATGGTCCCTGCAGCCGCCTAAGCTTTCCTAAGCAGGCGCTTTAGACCACTGAGCCATCCTGCCGGCCCCGATAGCCTGTCTTAAAAAAAAAAAAAAAAAAAAAACTATGGGGGCTGGGAGTATAGCTCAGTGGTAAAACACATGCTTAGAATGTGTGAGGTCCTGGATTAGATCCACCCCCCCCAAATTAAAAACAAAGACAGAAAAGCTAGGAGTGGCGGCATGCATGTGCCTAACAGTCCGGTATTTTCTTTCTTTCGTTGCTTTTTTTTTTTTTTTTTTTGTATTTTTAGGGAAGAGTCTACAGGGTGTTCAGGGTCTCACTACTAGATTGGACTTGTAGTGATCTGCCTGTTTATAGCCTCCCAAGGGGATTGATTACAGGTGTGGGCCACTATGCCCATCTCAATTGCATCTCAGTGCAGGCCAACACAGCAGACCTGGGGATTAAACCGAACTGGCCCCTGAGCCTGCTTGCAAGTGCTTTAATCCACTGAACTATTTGGCTGGCCCTAGTCCAGTATTTTCAAGGAGATATTTAAATAAGTGGATTAATTTTGAGTGAAGATCATTTATGACAGATATAGATGCCTACAGTTGGAACTTAGATACAAGACAAGATAGAAGAAAGTTTTAAAAAAGATAAATGTGGCCAGGTGTGGTGGCGCACACCTGTAATCCCAGCACTTGGGAGGCTGAGGCAAGAGGATTGGTGCAAGTTCAAGACCAGCCTGGGTTCACAAAAGTGAGCTCAAGGCCAGCCTGAACTGCATAGTGAGACCCTGTCTCAAAAAGACAAAAAAAAAAAAAAAAAGACAAAGACTATGAACAGTCTACTTTCAAATCTTTTCTGAGAAGTATATGAATGAATACAAAACTATATCCAGTTCTATGGACTATGTATAAATTGATCAACTTAGTTTCTAGATCTTTTTTTAAAAATGTATTTGGTACAGGGTCTCACTGCGCAGCTTAAGACTCATATTGATCCTATTTTCAGCCTCTATAGTGCACCACCACGCCTGGTCTTGACCCACCTAGGGTGGGGCCTACATGACATGTGGTGCCAGGATCAAACCCCAGTCCCTGCACTTGCCTAAGCAGATACTTGGTGCTTAGTCCTGAGCTATCTCTGAGCTAACGTGCCAGCCCTCTAGATCATCTAAATGAGCTACATTCCCACTCCTTTAGTAGTAGTAAATTTGAGACAGGTTCTTGCTAAGTCACTCAAATGTCAACACAGATTCTTGAGCCAGGCCTGGTGGTGTGCCTATAATCCTGGCACTAGGGAAGCTTAGGCAGGAGGATCTTTGAGTTTGAGACTACCTTGAGCTACATAATGAGCTCAAGGCCAGCCTGAACAGCACAGCAACACTGTCTCAAAAAGACAGAGAGAAAAAAAATTTCCCCAGATTTGTCTCGCACTCATTATCCTCCTATCTTAACTTTCCAGACTGCTGGTACTAGTCATATGCTACCATGTCTGGCTTTTTATGGTCTTTTACATATTTGTTACCCCTTTGGTCATAAGTGGTACTTAGAACAATAAAAAAACAAACTTAAGCTAGGAGCAATGATACATACCTATACTCCCTACACTCAGAGAGACTGAGGTAGAAGGACCACAAATTCAAGCCCAGCACAGGCAAATTAGCATGACTTTTTTTTTGTCTTTTTGAGACAGGGTCTCGCTATGCAGTTGAGGCTGGCCTTGAGCTCACTTTTGTAGCCCAGGCTGGTCTTGAACTTGCACCAATCCTCCTGCCTCAGCCTTCCAAGTGCTGGGATTACAGGTGTGAGCCACCACACCCGGCTGCAACATGACTCTTAAAAATAAAAGAATTGTGTAGCCTGGTGTGGTGGCTCATGCCTGTAATCCCAGCACTTGGGAGGCTGAGGCAGGAGGATTGGTGTGAGTTCGAGACCAGCCTGGGCTACAAAAGTGAGCGCAGGACCAGCCTCAACTGCATAGCGAGACCCTGTCTCAAAAAGACAAAATAAATAAATAAATAAATAAAAATAAAAATTAAAAAAAATAAAAGAATTGAATCCCAATCCCACAAAAATAAATAAATAAATAGAAAAGGAGGGAGGCAGGGAGATAGCTCTATGACACAAATGCCTGCTTGGCAAGTGTAAGGTTGGGAATTCAAACTCCCGCAAACAAACAAACAAATAAACAGGACTGAGGATGTAGCTCCGTGCAAAAGAGCCACAAACACACAGAAAAAAGATTCAGATATATGGCTGGGAGGTGCTGAAACACTCCTGTAATCCCAACATTCTGGGAAACAAGGGCAGAAGGATTGCTGCAAGACTGAGGATTGGTTAAGGATCTTCAAAATTGTTAGTTTGGGAACTGTCAAGTTTGCCACCTATATTCCATACAAATTCAAGTCAATGAAAAGAACCACAGGGTTAAACAAAATGGCTCAGTGGACCGGGGTTTGATCCTGGCACCACAGGCCTGCTGGCTCCATCCCTGGGCGTGCTGAGCCACCACCAGAGTGTATGCCCATAATCCCAGTGCTGGGCAGGCTGAACACAGGAGGATAACTACAAGTCCAAGATGCATAGTGAGGCCCTGTACCAAATACATAAAATAACAATAAAAGAGAGAAAACAAAAGAACCACAAGTACAAATAAAATAAGGTCAAATCTCTCTTACCACTTCATCAGGAACATTAAATCACCACAGGAGTCTGTTGCTCCAATAATCTTTTCTGGTTCCAGACCTCTCTCAAAGCCCCGAGCAATATCATTGCTTTGCTATAAATAGAAGACAAAAAAAGCTTACTGTTTGGAGAAAAATAATTTGTTTCTCAATTTAACAAAGCACCATCCACATTAACAGTACTTGATTTCACTTCTGTTATCAATTCAGAAAAATTCTTAGAAGTCAAGAAATAGTACCCAGGTACACTGTGACAGCAAGCTTGCAACCCCAGCCCTCTGGAGGGCTGAAGGGGGAGGAATGCCAATTTGAGCCCAGCCTGAGCTACCTAGTAAGACCCTGTCTCAAAAGATAAAAAGACCAGGGGATGCAGCCAATACAAGAAAGGAAAGAAGAAAAGCAAAGGGGAAAGAAAGAGAGAGAGAGAGAGAGAGAGAGAGAGAGAGAGAGAGAGAAAGAGAGAAAGAGGAAAGAAAGGTCAGACAATACTATGTTAGCCAGCAACAGTGATGCCAAGAGGTTTTTCGTTTTTGTTTTTTGATACAGGGTCTCACTATCCAGTTCAGACTGACCTTGAACTCACTATGTAACCCAAACTGGCCTTATACTTGCAGTGATACTTCTGCCTCAGTCTCCTGAATGCTGGGATGACTGGTGTGCACCACCATGCCAGCCCCAAAAAATGTTTTTGCAGTAAGATCTAGTAAGACCTGTTACTCACTTTAAAAGATTAAGAGTGAGGGGGCCCAGTAGGATGGCTCAGTGGCCTAAAGTGCCTACAGGCAGCTACAGGGACCACTGCTCGATCCCTGGCACCACATGCTGCGCCAGCCCTGCCCTTAGGGCAGGCTGAACCAACTATACAAATAAATAAACAAAAAGTTCTGAAACAAGGAAAAAAAAAAAAAAAAATTAAGAGTGATTCCTAAAAGTCATTAAGGGCCAACCAAATAGCTCAATGGATTAAAGCACCTAGGGGGTGGGGTTAGGGGTGGTTTCCCATCCCTGGGCCTGCCAGCCTGGCAGCCTTCTGCCCACCCCCAGGTGTGCTGAGATGAGGCAGGATGGTGTGCACCTGTAATCCCAGCTCTTGAGAGGCTGTAAACAAGCAAATCACTCTGAGTCTAATCTAGTAGTGAGATCCTGAACACCCTGTAGACCCTTCTCTAAAATAAACAAGTCTTCAATATCCCAAGAGATGCTCTGGAATCATGTAAGAATTCCTCTAATCTACTCACTTTCAGCATCCTTAGTGCTATAAAATGACTACCCCTACCGGGCGTGGTGGTGCACGCCTATATTCCCAGCACTTGGGAGACTGAGGCAGGAGGATCAGTGTGAATTTGAGACCAGCCTGGGCTACAAAAGTGAGCCAAGGCCAGCCTGAACTGCATAGCGACACCCTGTCTCAAAAAAACAAAATAAAACAATAAAATGAAATAAATTGAAGCCGGGCGTGGTGGCTCACGCCTGTAATCCCAGCACTCAGGAGGCTGAGGCAGGAGGATTGATGCGAGTTCGAGACCAGCCTGGGCTACAAAAGTGAGCTCAGGACCAGCCTCAACTGCATAGTGAGACCCTGTCTCAAAAAGACAAAAAATAAATAAATAAATAAAAATAAAAATAAAAAAATAATAAATTGACTACCCCTATGCTTCTAATAAACAAGCCCATACTTGCCCTAACAGAGCTTTATTTTATAAACTTAAAATATACTATCTCTCTCAAGCTTTTAAGACTTTGAATTTACTTTAACAATAGCCAGTAATTTAAAATCTTTTCATCATCATTTTATATTATGAAAGAAGAAGCCAGTACTATAAGACAGCAAATTTTGAAGATCAAAAAGACCAACCAGGGGCTGGACAGATAGCTCAGTAGAATAAGTGCTTGTCTGGAAAAATACCAACAACCATTCTAAAGTGCCTGCTTAGACAAGCTTAGCCAACTGCAGGGATGGTTTGATCCCTGGCATCACATGCTCCGCCAGCCCCACCCCCAGGGCAGGCTGAGCCATTGAAACATAAAAAAAAAAAAAAAAAAAAAAAAAAAAAAAAAAAAAAAAAAAAAAAAAAAAAATCAATACCACTCACACCTATAATCCTACCACTTGGGAGGCTGAGGCAGGGGGATCAGTGTAAGTTGAGACCAGCCTGGGCTACAAAAATGAGCTCAAGGCCAGCCTGAACTATATAGTGAGACCCTGTCTCAAACATACACACACACACAAATTACCAACACCCATGCATATACTTCGCTAAAGAAGAAACTGTGGCCCAACTATCCCTTCCCAATATGTATGAGTTGTTAACAGCAGAAGGCAGAGCTGCGCTGGGAGGGCCAGCGAGATAGCTCAGCAGTCTAAAGCACCTACTTAGGCAAGCATGTAGGGACAAATGTTCTATTCCTAGCACCACAAATCACACCCCACACCTCCAAAGTGGGGTGAGCTAGCCAAAAAAAAAAAAAAAACTGAGCTGACTACAAAGTAGCTAGCTGGTAACTCATGAATGTAATTGAGACAAGAACACAAGGTCTGATCCAAGTGCAATGACAGTGATGAGAACAAAAAAGTAAAACTTTATGCAAATAGATAATGTGAACAAACTATTTTGGAAGATAATATTAGTTTACCCGCTAGGAGCACAGAAAACAAATGTAGGAAGACTGCTCACATGAACATATTCTCTGGTGTCTGATTCTCATTAAGATCTCTTTGCTCTGATATTTACCTTACTTTCCTCTGAGAGATACAAAAGCATGGAGGAGCCAGGTTGCCCGCAAAGATACAAGAACCCACAATAGGAAGGAAATTCCATGCATGGATCAAGGGGAGAGTCTACTTTAAAAAACAGAGCCTCTTTTGGGGGCCCTTATAGGGAAGAGGTTCCCAGATGTGCACACAGCTGCTCACAGCTGGAATGCTGGCACAGAGACTAAGTAGTAAATCATAGCTGGCAGCTGAAAAGAGTTTGCCACATAGGGAGGGAAGGAGGGGGGAATAGAAGAAAAATGTCAAGCTGTTGAAAAGGAGCCGAGGCAAAGAAAATGCTAAAATCATCGCACAGGCAGTAATCTTAAATCAGGCATAATGCCGGCTTACAGATTTTTCCTACAGTGGTCTAAAGAAACAAAATCCCTCCACTAAAATAAAAAGAAACATAATCCCCTCTTATACCTTTAAAACAGTCACCTGAACTGCATAGTGAGACCCTGTCTCAAAGAGACAAAACAAACAACAACAACAAAAAACCATACAGTCACCAATATTCCCAGCTGCGTGACATCCACCTGTGCTGCTGAGAATGCTATCAGGGACCCCAGAGGAACATTATGATGCAAGGGACACATGGGGCTTTTCAAGGTCAGCAGCTTCAGAACCTGGCCTGGGAATGAGACTCAACCCTGACCAGCAGCACTAAGCCAGGTTACTCAGAATGCGCTCTTTTCAAAGGATACAAGGGATAGGCTGTACACATACGTATCTGTCACAAATGCCTAGTTAGAAGTCTTATGCCCTGTTGGTTGGTTTTTAGCTACAAAATGAATCAAATGTCAAAAGCCCAAATATAAAAGACTAATAAAAAAGACAAAAGGGGTGATCATGTCCTAGCTCTTTAGAAAGCTTTCCCAAATCCTTTATCAGTACAATATATCATAGCAACACAGGCTGCATCAGAATAGGGCAGTTTTTAAATAAAGTTTATTTTTTTCTTTTTTAATAGAATTAATCAAGGAAAGGAGACACAAATTGAAAGTCCATTTTCTCTTCTGGCCTCCACAGTTATTTCAGTTCATTTTGTTAACCCAGTTTCCCATTTTTTCCTCTATGGATACCAGGAACCACCTGTGTAAGCCTTTATAAAGCTCTCATGCCTGGGTCAACCGCCTAACTGGTCTGGGACCTGTCATTTAAGTGACCCGACCTCTCCCCTCCCGCCTGCAGGGACTCTATTGTGCACCCAGGTCAAGAAAGATGAAGGAGGGTCCAAGTGGAACAGAGCAAATATAAGCACTTGAGGCAGTGATGCTAGAAGACTCAGAAGATGACTCATGCTTTTTATTTTACTGAACTTTAAGTGTTTCATTTCTCCGTCACTGCAAAAGGCTTCATAACCTTGAAATAAATGGAGAAAGCTGGGGGTGGAGTGAGTGTGGGTGAGTGTGTGCACACAGATGGGAAACAAACAGATGAGAGGCAGTAACAGTGCTTGCACTAGTTACTTCAGAGCTAAAGGTAAGAAGTAAAGCACATGAATCAGACCAAAATTTCACTATGCAATAGCTTCAAGAGAGAAAATTAATTTCTTTTTTTCTTTTTCATTTTCTTGTGTCTTTTTGAGACAGGGTCTCGCTATGCAGTTCAAGCTGGCTTTGGGCTCACTTTTGTAGCCCAGGCTGGTCTCAACTCACTGATCCTCCTGCCTCAGCCTCCCAAGTGCTGGGATTATAGGCGTAAACCACCACGCCCAGCAACAAAATTAATTTCTTATTTATTTAAAGTATATAGACTCAAGGGGCTGGGGAGATAGCTCTGAGGCACAAGTGCCTGCTGGGCAAGTGCAAGGTCGTGAGTTTCAACCCTGGTCCCACAAAAAAAAAAAAAAAAAAAAGAAATAAAGTATATAGACTCAAAAAAAAAAGGTATATAGATATAACACCAAGAGAGAATACAAATATTATTGAGGTTTATACTTTAAAATGGTTAATTTAGGAGCCGGACGTGGTGGCGCATGCCTGTAATCCCAGCACTTGGGAGGCTGAGACAGGAGGATCAGTGTGAGTTTGAGACCAACCTGGGCTATAAAAGTGAGCTCAAGACCAGCCCAAACTGCATAATGAAACCCCATCTCAAAAAAAAAAAAAAAGACAAAAATAAATAAATAAATAAAATGGTTAATTTTTGGAGGTTCGATCCCTGGCCTGCCTGCCAGCCTTGCCCCCAGGGAACACTGAGACCAGGATTGAGACTGGGCATGATGGCACACACCTATAATCCCAGCTCTTGGGAGGTTGAACACAGGTGAATCACTACAAGCCCAATCTGTGTAGTGAGACCCTGTAGACCTACCCTACACTAAAGTACAAATATATATATATATATATATATATATATATATATATA
>PVJA010015796.1:0-27645 GCA_004027025.1 Myocastor coypus | reverse complement strand
AAAATAAAAATAAAAATAAAATAAAAAAAATAAAATGCTTATTTATTTATTTGGGGGGGGGGCAGGACTGGGGTTCAAACTCATGACCTTGTACTTTCCAGGCAGGTACTTGTGCCACTGAGCTATCTCCCCAACCCCTAAAATGCTTTATTTTTTAAGAAAATTATAAAAAAATCTTTTATTTATGTATTTGGTACAGAGCTTCACTATGCAGCTCAGACTTGTGATCCTCCTTTCTCAGCCTTCCCAGCACTGGGATTACAGGCGCGCATCACCATGTCAGATTTCCATGCATACCAAGCATTTTTGTTGCTCTTGTTCCCTTTTTAAATTTTTTTTTTTTAAGGTTGGGAAGGCTTTTTTGTTTGCTTGTTTGTTTTGTTTTGTTTTGTTTTTGGCTGTCTCAGGTCTGAGGATTGGATCTGAATCCTTGTGCTTGCCAGGCAGGTGCTTAGGCTATCTCTCTAGCCTCTAAAATGGTTAATTTTAACGAGGTAAGGTTTGTGGAAGTAGAAGGCTCTCTGAGTTAAAGACCAGCCTTGAACTACACAGTAAGATCTTATCTCAAAAATAAATAAGGGCTGGGAATATAGCTCAGTGACCCAGCACCTGCCTGGCAAACATGAAGTCTTGAGTTTGATTCCCACTACCAAAACAAATAAAATTTTAAAATGAAAAAATTGAGCCTGGTATGGTGGTTATGTGCCTTTAGTCCTAGCACTCAGGAAGCTGAGGCAGAAGGATCGTTGTCTAAGGCCAGCTTGGCCTACTCAAAGAATTCAAAGCCAGCCTGGGCTATATACCTGCCTCAAACAAAAAAAGAAAAGGAGAAAGAAAGATCAACAAAGGATGTAGCTGAGTAGAGAAGTTCTCATTAGATTTAATTTATAGTACCTCAAAAATAAATAAATGGCTAATTATAAATTATATGAATTTCAACCACAATTGTTTATTTATCTATTTATTTAAACGTATTTCATACAAGGTCTCACCACACAGCTCAAACTCATAGTATTCCTCCTGCTTTTAGTTTCCCCAGTGGTGGGATTATAGGCATGCGCCACCATGCCTGGACTTTGTGGCCAGAACAGGGAGCAGCATGTGGCATGAGGGATCGAATCCTGGTCTCTGTGCGTGCCTAAGCAGCTGCTTAGTCTGCTAAGCTTAGTCCACTGAGCTCTCTTGCCACCTCTCCCTTAGGCAAATGCAGGGATCAATCCCTGGCCACGGGAGAAGGCGAGACCTGTGCATGGCAAGTGTGCCTGTAATCACTGCGGTGAGGAGGCTGAGACAGGAGGATCAGAGTCTGAGCTGTGTACCAAGACCCTGTATGGAAAAAAAACAAAAACAAAAAACACAAGTCAAATTAAACCTCACCTCCTCTGTGTGTGTATGTGTGTGTGTGTGTGTGTGTGTGTGTGTGTGTAAATGGCAATTGAACTCAGGCCCTTATGCTTGCCAGGCAAGCTCTTATCTTACTGAGCTATCTCCCTAGTGCCCAAACCTCTCCTCCTTTAAAAAATACCTAAAGAAGGGCTGGGGAGATAACTCAGTAGAATAAGTGCTTGCCTGTCAAATGCAAAGACCTGAGTTCAATCCCCAGCTCTGAAAAAAAAAAAAAATAATAATAATAATAATAAATACCTGAAGTATGAAAAATAAATGTTATCATGGCAACAAATCAAAAAACAAGTGGGTGAATAGCTGGGCGTGGTGGTGCACACCCATAATCCCAGCACTCACAAGACTGAACCAGGAGGATCACTATGAATTCAAGGCCAGTTTGGGCTACCTTGTCTCAAAAAACCAAGCCAAACAAGGAAAAAAGAAAACCTCAAAAAACTTTAAACATCCCTCTCAAAAGCAAACCTCATTTACATCGTTTAAACAAATCACCAAAGTGGGTGGGGGAGATAGCTCAGTGGAATAAGTGCTTGCTTGACAAGCACAGGGCCCTAAATTCAATCCCTGGTACTGAAAAAAAAAAAAAAAAAATCACCAAAGATAGCTATATATATATTATTTATGAAGACAAGAGTGTTTTTTTGGTTTTTTGTGTTTTTTTTTTTTGGCTGGCTTAGGCCGTCTTAGGGTGGGTACGGGGATCAAAATATTGTCCCCTGTGCCTGACTGGGATTGCCCAAGCAGGGGCTTAAGCCACTGAGCTGGGCTGGCAAGATAGATAAGTGGTCTAAAAAACCTTCTTAGGAAACCACAGACCTGTGGTTTGATCCCCGGAACCACATGCTGCGCTAACTCCACCCCCAGGGCAGGCTGAGTTGCCACTGATAGATAGATAGATAGATAGATAGATAGATAGATAGATAGATAGATAGATAGATAGATAGATGGATGGATGGATGGAGTAAAAAGAAAAACACTTAAAGGGCCAGTGAGATAGCTCAGCAGTCTAAAGTGCCTTAGGCAAGCTTAGGCAACTGCAGTGACCAAGGTTAAATCCCCAGCACCACATGCTGTACTACCCCACCCCCACTGCAAGCAGAGCCAGCCATAATATAGATAGATAGATAGATAGATAGATAGATAGATAGATAGATAGATAAAGTTAAAAAAAAAAAAAACTGAGCATGGTGGCACACGCCTGTAATCCCAGCACTTGCGAGGCTGAAGCAGAAGGGTCGGTGAGAGTTCAAGACCAGCCTGGGCTACAAAAGTGAGCTCAAGGCCAGCCTGAACTGCATAGCAAGACCCTATCTCAAAAAGACAAAAAACAAAACAAAACAAAAAACCACTGAGCTAATCCGAAAGCACCCTAAGAGTGTTTCAATGTTTTAGAGATTTAATTCTGCCACTTAAACACAAATTCAATGACCACAATGTACACTTCTCACTCAACCAGAAGGGGGCGCCTCCACATGCCTCCTTGGAGGCGCCTAGGCCCAGAAGTAACCAAACAGCCCTGTGAGTGGGAGGTGGCAAGAGAACATCTTCACAGGGAAAAGGGAGGAAGCTTACCTCTCTTTTTTTCTTGGATTTGATATCATCAGCACTGTTTGAGAAATTGGATTTCCTCTTGTTACCTTCTGACTTCTCCCTGGGTTTATTATTTTCGCCCTCCTTCATCTTCTTATACTTTTTCATAAACTCAGAAATAAGTTCCGGGCAATCCAAATTTTTCTCTGGTTCCCAAGTATTATGCTCCCTGAGCAAGAACAGAAAAATGTAAGTGATGAAAGGGGCAGACAATCTAATGTTTTATCTTAAACAACATATGCAGGCAAAAAAAAAAGAAGATGAGGGGCCTGGCAGGATGGCTCAATGGTCTAAAGCGCCTGCTTAGGAAAGCTGGGGCGGCTGCAGGGACCGTGGTTCGATCCCCGGCACCACATGCTGCGCCAGCCCTGCCCTCAGGGCAGGCTGAGCTGGCCATAAAAAATGGATAAATAAACAAACAAAAGTTCTGAAACAAGAAAAAAAATAAAACAAAAAAGAAGATGAATCCTAAGTTTAAAGCATATAAGGACAGCGGTATAGCTCAACGGACTAAGTGCTTGCTTAGGGAAGTGCAAGGGCCAGGGTTCTGGCCAGGGTTCAATCCCTGGCTCCACATGCCACGTCAGCCCAGTTCTTGGGCGCGCTGAGCCAGCAATGGAGTCCGGGCAGAAGATCCCTATGTGTTCTAGGCCAGCCTGGCCTACATAGGTGAGATCCTGCCCACAAAAAAAAAGTGTGGAGTGTAGCAGAGTACTTGACAGGTACATGTGAGACCCTGGATTTGGTCTCTAGCACAGCAATCAAAACCAATAGATTATAAATTGGGCATGGTGGCGCATGCCTATAATCACAACACTTGGGAGGCTGAGGCAGGAGGATCAGTGCTAGTTCCAGACCAGCCTAGGCTACAAAAGTGAGCTCCAGGCCAGCCTGAACAACATATCAAGACCCTGTCTCCCAAAAAAAGATTACAGCTACAACAAATCTGATCCTGAAATTCTACTCAAGAGAAATGAAAAAAATTTTATGCCTACATAAAACCTGTACATGCACACACACAAAAAAATCCCACACAGAATAATTTACAGGAGTATTTTCTTAGGCGAAACCAGAAAACAAATTACAATGTCCAAGACCAGGTGAATGAATGAAAAAACAAAATGTAGGCTATCCATACAATGCAATACTATTCAGCGAGGAAAAGAAACACATACCACAACTTGAAAGAACCTATGTGTGCGTGTGTGTATTAGTTGCACCACTCTGTAAATTTACAAAAAATCATTGAGGGGCCCGGCGGGATGGCTCAGTGGTCTAAAGTGCCTGCTTGGGAAAGCTTGGGCGGCTTCAGGGACTGTGGTTCAATCCCCGGCACCACATGCTGCCCCAGCCCTGCCCTTGGCACGGGCTGAGCCGGCCATGGAAATGTGTGAATAAACAAACAAACGTTCTGAAAACAAGAAATAAATAAATAAATAAATAAATAAATAAATAAATAAATAAAATCTTGAAACAGTTCATTTCAGTGGGTGAACTTTATAGTTTATACCTGAATAAGGTTATTTTAATAACCACTCTGACTATCACAGTGCACATCTGCAATCACAGTAATTCAGAGGCTGAGGCAGAACTGCCACAAATTCAAGCCAGCCTGGGCTACATAGTGAGTTCAGGCAAGAAAGAGAAAGAGAAAGGGAGGAGAGGCAGGGAAGGATGGGAGGGAAGAAAGCAGGGAAAAAAGAGGAGGGGAAAAGAACAAAGGAAAAGGAAAGAAGGGAGGAGGAGGAAATGGAGGGGGAAAAGGGAAGGAAAAAAGGCCAGGCTTTCCTTTATATCTCTTATCTCTAGGAAAGAAATTACTCACTAACTTCCCCCCAGACCTACAGACCATAGAACATTAAGGCACCAAAATCAAAAGGACATATCATAGTTATACATGCTTGTAATTCTAGAACTCAGGAAGCTGACACCTGAGAGTCTAGAGTTCAAAGTTAGTCTAGACTACATAGTAATGCCGGACGTGGTGGCGCACGCCTGTAATCCCAGCACTTGGGAGGCTGAGGCAGGAGGATTGGTGCAAGTTCAAGACCAGCCTGGGTTCACAAAAGTGAGCTCAAGGCCAGCCTGAACTGCATAGCAAGACCCTGTCTCAAAAAGACAAAAAAAAAAAAGAAAAAAAAAAGAGTACATAGTAAGATTGTCTCAAAAAACAAAAAAAACAGTGGTGGCACACAACTATAATCCCAGCAGGACTACCTCAAATTTTTATTTGGTTTTGGTTTTGTCTTTTTTTTTTTGGTCTTTTTGAGACAGGGTCTCACTATGCAGTTCAGACTGGCCTTGAGCTCACTTCTGTAGCTCAGGTTGGTCTCAAACTCGCACTGATCCTCCGGCCTCAGCCTCCTGAGTGCTGGGATTACAGGTGTGCGCCTCCCTCCACGCCTGGCTTCTGATTTTGTCTTTTTGAGATAGGGACTCCTATATAGTTTAGCTTGGCCTTCAGCTCACTTTATAGCCCAGGCTGCTCTTGAATTTGCAGTAACTCTCCTGCCTCAACAGGCCCAAGTGCTGGGATTCTAGTTGTACATGATTACACCCACTTGATTGCCACAAGTCTGAGGCCAGCCTGGGCTACAAAGTGAGACTCTGACTCAAAAAGAGAGAGAGAGAGGGAGAGAGAGAGAGAGAGAGAGAGAGAGAGAGAGAGAGAGAGAGAGAGAGAGAGAAAGGAAAGAAAGGAAAGAAAAAAGAGGGTAGAGCCGGGTGTGGTGGTGCATGCCTGTAATCCCAGCACTTGGGAGGTTGAGGCAGGAGGATCGCTGTGAGTTCGAGAACAGCCTGGACTACAAACAGGAGCTCAAGGCCAGCCTGAACTGTGTAGCGAGACCCGTCTCAAAAAGACAAACAAAAAACCCACAAAGAAAAAGTATTCAGGTTGTAATATTTAATTTACTGTTTACTAAAAAAGCATCAAAATTCTCGACATCAACTCATTTTTGCAAAAAAAAAAAAAAAAAAAATCCTCAACTTTATGGGGCCTGTGGCTTAGCTCAGTTGTTTAAGCACCTACTCAGGCAAACATAGTCAGGCACAGGGCACTGGAGGCCTGACTCCACAAGCCTTACCCGACCTGCCCTAAAGGCAGCCTGAGCAGGCCAAGAAAACAAAAGAAAAAGAAAAAAAAAAAAAAATCCTTCTCCACTGGCTTTTGGGATACAGAGTCTAAAAAGTAACATCAGAAATAAGCTAGGGGGACTGGGGAGATAGCTCAGGGGTACAAGTGTTTGCCTGGCAACTGCAAGGTCCTATGTTCGATCCCTGGTTCCACCAAAAAAAAAAAAAAAAAAAAAAAAAGAAGCTAGGGGCTTGGGAGATAGCTCAGCAGTGTAAGCATCTGCCTAGCAAGCACAAGGACCTGAGTTTGATCCCCTGTACCAAATGCGCTGCCAGGCACCAGAACTCCTTGGTGTGCTGGGCTGGCCACCAAAACTGGGCACAGTAGTGGCCCCTGTAATCCCAGTGCTGGGGAGGCTGAGACACAAGGATCACTACAAGTCTGAGCTGAGTAGTGAAACTCTGTACCAAATGAATGAATGAATGAACAAAAACATTTTTAAAAAAATTAAAAAGAGGGGGCTGGGGAGATAGCTTGTGGCACAAGTGCCTGCCTGGCAAGTACCAGGTTGTAAGTTCAAACCCTGGTCCTGCGAAAAATAAATTAATAGGCCCGGCAGGATGGCTCAGTGGTCTAAAGCACCTGCTTAGGAAAGCTTGGGCGGCTGCAGGGACCACGGTTCCATCCCTGGCACCACATGCTGTGCCAGCCCTGCCCTCAGGGCAGGCTGAGCCAGCCATAAAAATAAAGAAATAAACAAACACAAGCTGTGAAACAAGAAAAAAACAATAAAATAAAAAATTCTTTAAAAAAATAAAAATAAAAACCTAGGGCCAGTGAGATGGCTCAGCGGTCTAAAGCGCCTGCCTGGGAAAGTTGCTGCTCCATTCCTGGCACCACATGCTGCGCCACCCTACCCCAGGGCGGGCTGAGCCAGCTGTAACACAAATAAATGAATGAGGTTTAAGAAAAGTACAATAAAATTTAAAAAATAAAAACCTATGTGAACTACAATGTAAACACAATCAAGTCTACCACAAACACACATACACACAAAAAGTCTATCACAAGGGCTGGCTCAGCAGATTAATGCACCCTCAAGCAGGCACAGGGGCGGGGGGGGGGGGGTTTCATCTCTGGGCCTGCCTGTGCAGGCCCCATCCCCACCCCTGGGGCATGCTGAGACACAGTTGTGACTGGGCATGGTGGTGTGCACCTGCCAACAGACGAATTACTATGAGTCCAATCTAGTAGTGAGACCCTGAACAACCTTTAGACCATTCCCTAAAAATACAAATAAAAAAGGCTACCACAGAAAAAAATCATTTCACTTGTCACACACAAGGCAGTCCTCACACGTAACAACTGTATGTTTCATACACAAGTATCACTTATACCCAGAGCACCTATGTGTTGTTTTTGTGTACTTTCTCATAGGGCACAGCTGACATCTTTTTTCCTGTTGTCATAATAGGTCTTTATGATGCTGCCCCTGCCTGTTCACCTGTCAGCTCAGCAGCGTGCTCCACAATCTTGTGTAGTTCCCCAGTCAGAAACATTTTATTTTTCCTGTTGTAAGTGATCTTTTATAAGCTCCAGGGGCCCGGCGGGATGGCTCAGTGGTCTAAAGCGCCTGCTTAGGAAAGCCTGGGCGGCTGCAGGGACCGCGGTTCAATCCTCGGCACCACATGCTGCGCCAGCCATGCTCTCAGGGCGGGCTGAGCTGGCCATAAAAATAAATAAACAAAAGTTCTGAAACAAGAAAAAAAAATTATAAAAAAATAAATAAAATAAATAAATAAATAAATATAAGCTCCAGTTCCAATCCTCTTAAGAAAATTTCTCCATGACATTTTGCACTTGTCATTTTCTTTATAAACTATCAAACTATTTATGCTACATGTTTAGGATCAAGTAAAACACAACCCTGGCCAACATCTTCTGTTGCAAATGACATCATAGTTGCTGCACAATTCATCAGCATCTCCTCCACATTTAGTTCTGTTGCAAGTTTCCACTTCAGTCTTGCATTTTGTCCATGTTTCCCTATATTTCCATCAAGATGAAATGTTGACATCAGCAGTACTAGTTTGTTTTTCTTTGCCATATACAAGGCCAGTGATACTATATCTTTCTAAAATCCAAAGACTATACCATACAATTCTGTTTTGAAATTGTTAACATTCACTTGGAATTTCTGCTTTGTTCCTGTGTACAGTTCCAGTGTGGTCAACTTGTGCTCTGTTAGCAAATGTAACATCAACTGGAAACCAACTGTCTGTTGAATGTCAAATTCCCATTGGTTTGGGACATGGGAGCAATAAGTCTGTTCAAAACATCATTTAGCTCATTTCTATACAAATAGGGAGACCTGATGGCTGACTTCCAGGATATCTAAATTAGAATTATAATGTCTTCTTTCACCTCTACAAGGACGTAAAGTCTTAATTATATTTTGACCCTTCATTTCTTCTCTGTAAGTCTTTTTTTGTTGTTGTTGTTTATTTATTTATTTTTGTGGCTGGCTCAGCCTGCCCTGAGGGCAGGGCTGGCACAGCATGTGGTGCCGGGGATCGAACTGTGGTCCCTACAGCTGCCTAAGCTTTTCTAAGCAGGCGTTTTAGACCACTGAGCCATCCTGTTGGGCCCCTTCTGTAAGTCTTTTATATCCCTGCAATCACCATGAGAAATCCCTAAGTTCAGCAAACCTATGAATGCTTTCAGCTCAACTACTAAGGTGTCATAATAAATACATTTTCTGAATATGGCTATTGGGCATATAGAACCTTTTACTTGCATTTCGACAAGTCAAATATGTACTCACATTGCTGTTTTCTTTTTTTTAATTACTTATTTATTTATTTTTCTTGTTTCAGAACCTTTGTTTATTCACTCATTTTTATGGCCGGCTCAGCCTGCCCCGACGGCAGGGCTGGCGCAGCATGTGGTGCCGGGGCTCGAACCGCGGTCCCTGAAGCTGCCCAAGCCTTCCCAAGGAGGCGCTCCAGACCACCGAGCCATCCCGCCGGGCCCCACATTGCTGTTTTCTTAATCATCTGAATCAAGGAGGTCTGTATTACCTGTGTGTCAATCAATCAATCAATCAATCAATCCTTGCTCCATTTCTGTCACAGGAACTTTGGCTCATGTGACCAATGTCAAAGTCATCATCCTCCACCCACACCACTGTTCTTTTTTTTTTTTTTTTTTTTTTTTTGTATTTTTGAGACAGGGTCTCGCTATGCAGTTGAGGCTGGCCTTGAGCTCACTTTTGTAGCCCAGGCTGGTCTCGAACTCGCACTGATCCTCCTGCCTCAGCCTCCCGAGTGCTGGGATTACAGGTGTGCGCCACCACACCCGGCTAACACCACTCTTCTGTTATGAAATTTTTTACCAGAATGAAATTTTTTTTCTGTTATGAAATTTTTTACCGTGGTAAAATACCATGTATTTTACCAGAATGGATCATCTTCATCATCCATGCATGAATAATCTGATGATCCATTTTTTTACTTCCTCCAAAACTCGATAAGCTGGTTTTTCATTTTACTGAACTGGGCTACTTCTACCAGAAAAATGAAACAAACAAAAGAAGCTTTTTTTAAACAAATCCTGGAGTGGTGTGGGTCTGGTGGACCCTCTGTGATGCTCAGGTAAACATATACAAAACCAGTCAGATGGAGTGTAATGTGGGTGCAAATAATTGTCTTGCCACCTTTTTGTACAGGTGCACACTCCTCATTTGTCATATCAAATGAGTAGACACATAGCTTGGTTCCTGTATCCCTGAAAGGTACTAAGACATAGCCAGTTACCATAATGCTAAAGTACTAAGTTATGGTACAAGAGTAAGGGATGGGTCTGTTAGAAGTCTTATGCCTCTTGGGCAGACTGAAGATCTTGTATCATAGTGCTGTTTTTATTTTTTTTTTAATTTTTATTTATTTATTATTATTTCTTTCTTGTTTCAGAACCCTTGTTTGCTTATCCACTCATTTTCATGGCCGGCTCAGCCTGCCCTGAAGGCAGGGCTGGCGTAGCATGTGGTGCCGGGGATTGAACCGCGGTCCCTGAAGCCGCCCAAGCTTCCCCAAGCAGGCGCTTTAGACCACTAAGCCATCCCGCCAGGCCCCCATAGTGCTGTTTAAACCGTACATATGTATGTATACATGTATATATGTATGTACTTATGTATGTATGTAATATGTATGTATGTAACGGCTGGCTCAGCCTGCCCTGGGGGTGGGGCTGGTACAGCACATGGTGCTGGGGATCGAACTGGTGGGGTCCCTGTGGTTGCCTAAGCTTCCCTAAGCAGGATCTTTAGATGACTGAACTATCTTGCCATCCCTCGTAGTGCTGGCTTAAGTCATGGTAGCCTAACATAATGCCTACGTCATTCACTTAGTACTGTATCATCTCATATCACCAAAGGAGTAAGATACAAAAGGTATTTTATGACCTACACTGCATTCACATAACTTTTATTATAGCATATCATTATAATTATTCCTTTTAACTAGACATGGTGCTACAGGCCAACAACTGTAGGACTTGGGAGGTTGTTGCAGGAAGATTACTATGAGTCTGAGGCCAGCCTGGGCTACATAGTGAGTTCAAGGTTGAACTACATAGTGAGACTGTGTTAATAAAAATCCCAAATTTAAATTTTTCAGTATATTTAGGTACTACATTTTAATTGACTTTTGCTGTTAGGCTTGTTTTGTGGTTCTGTGTATTAATTCATCATCTCACACATGCTAGGTCAGGCTGGGGATATAGCTCAGTGACACAAACAGGGCTTGCCCGGCAAGTAAAAGGTCTCGAGTTCAATTCTTTTTTTTTTAAATTTTTATTTTATTTATTATTTTTATTCTTGTTTCAGAACCTTTGTTTGTTTATTCACTCATTTTTATGGCCGGCTCAGCCCGCCCCGAGGTCAGGGCTGGCGCAGCATGTGGTGCTGGGGATCGAACCGTGGTCCCTGAAGCCGCCCAAGCTTCCCCAAGCAGGCGTTTTAGACCACTGAGCCATCCCGCCGGGCCCTCGAGTTCAATTCTTAATACCCCAAAAAAACAACATGTTAGGCCAAGCATTCTACAACTGAGCTACATTTGCAGCACCAGCCATACACTTTAAGGTATGACAATGTCCTGCCAGCCATGGTGGTGCACACCTGTATTCCCAGCATTTGGGAGGCTAAGGCAAAAGGATCACTGTGAGTTAGAAGGCCAGCTTGGACTACAAAGCAAGACCTTATGGGGGGTGGGGGGGACCTGCTTGAATTAGTGGGCAAGACCCTTTCTCAAACAAAGTGATGTCTGATGTGATAACCAGAGTCAGGCCCAGTGGCAAACATCTGTAATCTCAGCTATTTGGAACCCCTAAGGAAATAGGATATCAAGTTTAAGTACAGCCGGATGTGGCCAAAAAGAGCAAGGGAGGTCATTTGCCATTAAAACAGTAAGAATGCAGAAAAGGAAGGTTAAGAAGCTGGGGGCAAGTAGGACATGGTGGTGCATGCCTATAATCCCAGCACTTGGGAGGCTGAGGCAGGAGGATCAGTGTGAGTTTGAGACCAACCAGCCTGGGCTACAAAAGTGAGCTCAAGGCCAACCTGAAGTGCATAGGGAGACCCTGTCTCGAAAAGACAAAAAAAAAAAAAAAAAAAAAAAAAAAAAAAAAAAGTTTGAGTCCATTCTGAACAATTAGGTGAAACACTTTTTTAAAATAATTAATTACTGGGGCCTGGCAGGATGGCTCAGTGGTCTAAAGTGCCTGCTTAGGAAAGCTTAGGCAGCTGCAGGGACCGCAGTTCGATCCCAGACACCACATGCTGTACCAGCCCTGCCCTCAGGGCAGGCTGAGCTGGCTATAAAAATAAATAAATAAACAAATAAGTTCTGAAACAAGAAATAAATATCTAAAAAAAAAAAATTAATTACTTAAATATATATATATATTTTTTTTTTTCTTTTTTCTTTTTTTTTTTTAAAGGGGGATCACTGTGGATTTGAGACCAAGATGCTCTACAAAGTGATCTTAAGACCAGCCTAAGGGCTGGAGAGATAGCTCCAAGCCACAAGTGCCTGTGTGGCAAGTACAAGGTCGTGAGTTTGAACCCCGGTTCCCCCCACCCCCAACAAAACAAAACAAAAAACCTTATCTGACCTTTTAGCTGGGCGTGGTAGCACACACCTGTAATCCCAGCACTTGCCCGAGGCTGAGGCAGGAGGATCAGTGTGAGTTCGAGACCAGCCTGGGCTATAAAAGTGAGCTCAAGGCCAGCCTGAACTGCACAGTGAGACCTGTCTCCAAAAGACAAAAAAAATAGAGGCAGAATACAGAGGCAAATGCTCAACAATTACACAGATTCACCTGCCGCACCTTCAAACTACTTTTACTATGCTTTACTACATGCCTGGACCAAGTATGGTGATACACATCTATAATCACAGCCCAGAGATGTTGAGGCAGGAGGACTGCAGAGTTTGAGCCCAGCCTGAATAATGTAATAAGTTATGTTTATAAACAAATAAAGAGACAGAGATAGAAACAGAGACAGAGAACAACAAAAAATTGGTGCTCATTATAAACTTTTTCACTTCAGCTCTGCTTTATTTTTCACAGTAATACTCAGATGGAACACAGGGAACAATGAGCTATATAATCCCAGTCTTTTTTTTTTTTTTTTTTTTTTTTTTTTTATAATCCCAGTCTTGACTAATTTCTGGTTGTTGTTTTTTGATTGGGTCTTACTAAATCATCTAGGTTAGGGGACTGGGAAAATAGCTCAGTGGCATAAGCACCTGCCTGGCAAGCATCAGATCCTGAGTTCAATCCCCAGTACCTTAAAAAAAAAATCCAAATGGAATCAAACCCCTAAATCAATCTAAAATTACAATCTTTCTGCCTCAGCCTCCCATGTAGTTGAGATTAAAAGAGTATGTCACCACATCTAGGCTCTGTGTTTGAAATTTTTATAAATAAAATCTTTTTTTTTTTTTTAATTTTAGGCAAGGGTCTACAGGGTGTTCAGGATCTCTACAAAATCAGACTCATAGCGATTCACCTATTTACAGCCTCCCAAGAGCTGGCATTACAGGCGCACACTGCCATGCCCACCTGCCATAAACCCATTCTCAATTGCCCTGGGTGTGTGTGTGGGGGTGCCCCCTGTACCTGCTTACAGGGACATTAATCCCCTGAGCTATCTTTTTTTTTGCAGAACCAGGGATTGCACTCAGGCCCTTGCGCTTGCCAGGCAAGTACTTATTCTACTGAGCTATCTCCCTAGCCCCTTGACCTGAAATTTAAGTCCCTCATTAAGATAAGTACTTTATCTTGAGACAATTCTGACATCCAGTATTAGAGAACAATGGGTTATAGAACTGACCTTTCCTTTCACACTTGCTTTTTTTGCACTGGGACTTGAACCCAAGGCCTCCACAATGAGCTACATCCCTAGTGCCCTCATTTTTTTTTTTTTTTGTCTTTTTGAGACAGGGTCTCGCTATGCAGTTCAAGCTGGCCTTGAGCTCACTTTTGTAGCCCAGGCTGGTCTCAAACTCGCACCAATCCTCCTGCCTCAGCCTCCGGAGTGCTGGGATTACAGGCGTGCACCACCACGCCCGGTCATTTTTGTTTTTGAGATAGGGTCTTGCTATGTAATCCAGGCTGGCCTTGAACTCAGTGATCATCTTGCCTCAGCCTCGCAGGTGCTAACCTAATAAACATGCATCACCATGCCCAGCCTTCAATTCTCTTAAAAATTTATTTTAGTACGACAATGGTCTTACTAAACCATTGCATAGCCCATGCCAAACTTGAACTCAAGGATTCTCCTGCCTCACCCTCCTGAGCACTGGCATTACAAGTGTGCCACCATGCTAGACTCGTTATTATTTTTAGTTGGTTTTTTTTTTTTTTTTTCTTTTTGAGACAGGGTCTCGATATGCAGTTCAGGCTGGCCTTGAGCTCACTTTTGTAGCCCAGGCTGGTCTTGAACTCGCATTGATCCTCCTGCCTCAGCCTCCCGAGTGCTGGGATTACAGGCGTGAGCCACCACGCCCGGCAGTTTTTTTTTTTTTTTTTTAACTTTTTGGCTGGCTTAGCCTGCCCTGGGGTGGGGCTAGCACAGCATGTAGTGCCAGGGATCACCAGGGATGGAACCACGATTCTCTGTGCCTGCCTAAGCAGGCGCGTTAGACTGCTAAGCTATTTCACCAGCCCTAGGCTCATTACTTAAATGTATATTTACATACGTTGAATCCAACAGTACTAATAACAACTTATATGTATGTTATGTGTCAGGCTCAGTACATCTACCCAACAACTTTGTTTAAATACTACTTCTTATCCATGTTAGTTGAGGTGGGAAATAGGAAGGAAATTAGCCAAAGTCATCCAACTAGTATAACAAGCAATAGAGCAGTAATTTGGACTGAGGCACTCTGATTCCCAATGCTGTGCTCCTAACTACATCATCATACTGTCCCTCGAAAGCCATGTCACTAGAACATGAAGCTATAGACAGGAGCATGCATGATTCACTGCACCTGGCAGAAGAGACAAAAATGAGTGGCTTATGAGTAAGACAGGTTTCTATCTTTACATAAGTCTTATGGCCTAGAACGCACTTACTCAGAAAAGCCTTTCCACTTCAGCAGATACTCCACTTGCCCCTTAACCACGCGCCTGTCTAACACTTTCTCCACGACATATTCTTCCTCATCCTCTGAAGAAGAACTGTCAGCTGTCCTCTTGGTTTTCTTTCCCATGTCGCACACTGTTCCACCTGAAGGACTAAGGCCACCAGGTTCCTGCAAAGTGGAAGGACATAATGGTTACAACACAAGTCAGAATTAAAGACTGTCCTTTTTTTTTTTTTTGCAGTACTGGGGATTGAACTCAGGACCTTGCACTTGCCATGCAAGTGCTTATTCTATTGAGCTATCTCCCGGCCCTTAAAGACTGTCTTGATGGAGGGGAATACACCAAGTTGCCAGGTACCCTTTTCCTAGATCTATAATCATTACACACATAATTACTAAGAATTTAATTTTTAGAAATGGGTCAATCTTCACTTCCCAATCTATAATTTTATTTTCTTTAGAAATCAAAATTACTAGATCATAGTTGGCAAACTCCTCTACTTTCATATTCCAAATGATAAATAGTACAGTATATATCCTGGCTCTGTTTGTATTTATAAAACAAGGACTCAAAAGTATATTAAACCTTTAGGAAAACTTACAAAGACAGAAGAAAAGCTTTCCCTCCAACGACAATAAGGATTTATAGAAATGAAAAAAAAGAAGTCACCAAAATGTAAATTTACTTAGTCCCTTGACCAGTCTTTTAGCAAGGTTAAAAAAAGAAAGAAAAAGCCCGCTTAGGATCTTTCATCACATTTTCAGTGACTCGGTACATTTCCCCTACACAAACTAAGTTTGTCTATGTGAGCGCATCCATCAGCCACAGAAGCAGAGCTGACGTCTCAGACACACTAGGTCTCCTTTTCAACAAGCTCATCTGGGGATGGGAAAGAAGGGAGGAAAATTTTTTTTTAGTCCTGAAATTCACAGTCACTGGATTATTCAGTAATTCCCAGGGCTCAACTAACCCAAATAGTTAGGAGGTGCCTCTCCTCTTAACTGAAGTTGACTTTGGGCCAAAGGAAGAGGAGGAGGGAAAAAAGTCTGGCTCCAGACTCAGTGTCAACATGAAGGCTTCTCAAAGCACAGAGGAGCCATTCATGGCCCAGGGAAGCTGAAGAAGCAAGGCAGCACAAATGGAAATTGAGTTCAACTCAGAAACATGCACATCAGGGGTGCTCGATAGAGAATTTAGTTTCGTTTTTTAAATTTACACACAGTTGTTCCCTTAATCGTTTTTTTAGGAATTCTTCTTTCATTGTGCTAAATGGTACCTACAGTCTGGATTATACAGGAGCTATTTTCTTAGCTGAACTTCATTTCTATTTTGCTGTAATCTTTGAAGATGGTTTTTAGTACTCCACAAAATATTTTCAGCTTGACCAGAAAACTACTTACAGGAATAAAAAAAGGTCACTATTCTCAGAATCATGTTCAAGAGAGCACCGAAAGTTGTATTATCAATTCACTTCAAATTAGTAAATTTAAAGAAATTATTTACAAGATCATACTGTTGGGAACAGATCTCCAGAATTTACCAGCAATAGGTGGGCCCACCTGAAAAACTGCTTGGACCCATTACTGCCCCATAACAGAGCTAAGTTTTTAAGATACTTTATTTCAAAGAGGAGGTTACAACATAGCTCGGGGCTTCTAATATAAGCTTTTCATGAATTCACGAGGCTCCTAGGCTTCAAGAAAATCTGATTTGTTTTATTTAAAATTCTACCTCCGACCTCAGCAGAGACAGGAAATGTCATATTCCAGGGAGCATACCCCGCCCCCACCCTCACTCACCTTGGAATTTCCGGGAGCTGAGCAGTTTAGGTCAGAGCGCTGGGGTTAAAACCAGCCCCATGTTAGATGCATGCAGTGAAGCATTGTGGCTACGGTCTCCCCTGCTTCACCAGGAAAAACAGATTTGCATATGTGTTCTTCAGTTTGAGAAAGGCAAGAGGAAAATTTCCCTTTATACCTTCATGCAGAAGGCCCCCAAATTAAACGAACTGGGGTTCCCTTCTTTACCTACCGGATCGCCCCAGTTCTTTCTTTCCCTCTGGGCTAACAGAGGGGCCTTCCCTCCCAGGTCTGGGGCTTGGCGGGCTGGCAGTTCCCCGCCCCCACCCAGCTGCCAAGGCGCCACTGCGCAGCTGTCCCATTCCGTTGCCATGGCAACTGGCAGCCGTACCAGACTAAGGGGGAGAGGCAAAAGAAAAAGTTAAAAGGCTTAACTTTCTTTTTCAGAGAAGACTGGGTGGTGAAGTTGGACGGTACCTCCCTTGACCTCAAAGCTAAAGCATTCAGAGCTCAGGGAATGTTTTCTTGGGTTTAAAATCCAAATTGTACTCAAAAGCACTAAAATTAATCAATAGCATTTTAAAATCATCTAACAAGATTAGCACTCACTGGAAGGGGGAGGGGAAAGACTAGGTTCTACAGCAGGCTCCTAGAAACCACCCCCTAGCCCGCTAGAAGCATTTTGGGCAGGGCCTCTTCTACCATCTGTCACTGTACAGTTAATAAAAATCAGTGTGTGGGGGAATAACAAGAGGGGGAGGGGAAGCATTTTAAAGAAACAATATAACTTTCTTTCTTGGGCAATTGATAGGCTCAGAACTGGAATCCAGAGACTTGAAACAATGACAAAAAAAAAAAAAAAAAAAAAAAACTTTTCCATCCAAATTAGAGTAGGGAGAAAAATTAATTTCTAAGTACAGTGGTTACAAAAAGGCAAGGGCAGGTCAGCCACCCACATAACTGTTACATTACATTAAAACTACTGAAAAATAAATAATAAAGTTATGCATTAGGAACTGATTTCTTAGTATTACCCATCTGATACATTAACATTATTAATATACAATATTCTATCTTAGTAACCCTAATACTACATTTGAGAAAAAGAAAAGAGACCAAGTTCTACAAATTTTTCGTTCACTAGCTCCAAAGTCCCACTGCGCTCTGCTCTCGCTCTCAAGAGGTGCAAGGCCCAGGCTACCTAGCCCAAACCAGAGCTCTATCTGACCCACACCTTCACCTGAAGGGCACTTTCAGAGCCAGAGCTGTGCCCTTGGGAGGAAGGATAAGGGGCAGTCAAAGGAAAGAGTGCCTCTTAAGGAAAAGCCTTAAGAGTGGCCAGAGTGGCCATTATTTTGGTTTGAGAGGAAACGGGGTAAAAGACCTATCCCCAGCACCACATGCCATGCCGGCCCTAGAATCCTGGGTGTGCAGTGCATGCCCCAAAACTGGGCATTGTGGTGCATGCCCGCATTCTCAGCACTGGGGAGGCTGACACAGGAGGATCTGAGCTGTGTAGTGAGATCCTGTATCAATAAATAACAATAATTTAAAAAAAAAAAAAAAAACCAGCCTGGGTTACAGTGAGCTCTGTCTCAAACAAAACAAGGCAAAACCGGCTGGGGAGATAGCTCAGTAGAATAAGTGCTTGCCTGGCAAGTGCAAGGGCCTGAGTTCAATCCTCAGTCTCGCAAACAAAGCAAAGCAAAATAAACAAAAACCAGCTGGGATTACAGAGTTACATACTATAATGTAGTACAGCACTGAGAAAGCTGAGGCAGGAGGATTGCTTAGAACGCAAGGGCAGCAATTTGGGCTACACAGTGAATCCAAGGCCCATACGGAACATACAGCAGGACTTTGTCTCAAACAAACAAAACAAAAAAAGAGGGAGGGGATTAAAACAGGGTTCTGACTCTGTGATTCACTTTCCATGTATGGACTTGAGTAAATAAATTTTAGATCTAACCCCAGCATCATTAAAAGCAGGCCAAATAAATCCTACTGCCTACCCCCCAGGGAAAGTTTATGCTGAAACCAAAGATCTATTATGTCCCCAAAGAGAATCTTTTGTGGAACAATGTTAGAGCCAATACAACAGCAGGAGGAAATATGTGACCTCCAGAATTCCTAAGCTGGTAAATCATGTCACATGCAGCTCAACATGTTAGCAGATAGCAAGAGAAAGAGAAACAGCCCTTTTAAGGCTCTGGAAAACTAATAAACTTTCAGAGAACAGAGTAGGTTCTTTCAAGAGTGAAGTATAGTATTTGGTCAGAAAAGCATTGGAAATGGTAAAATCAAAGACCAATGCTGGGGCTGGGGAGATAGCTCTGTGTCACATGTGCCTGTCTAGCAAGTGCAAGGTCATGAGTTCAAACCCTGGTCCCACAAAAAAAAAAAAAAAAAAAAAGACCGGGGCTGGGGAGATAGCTCCAAGGCACAAGTGCCTGCTGGGCAAGTGCAAGGTTGTGAGTTTGAAAAAAAAAACAAAACAATGCTAATTCTGTGATGGGATGAAGGACAGAAAAAAAGACAGCTATGGTAGTATTTAAAATTATTTACTTACACTAGGGACTGGCGAGATGGTGCAGGGGTCTAAAGCAAATGCTTAGGAAAGCTTAGGCTACCGCAGGGACCAGTTTGATCCCTAGCACCACATGCTGCACCAGCCCCACCCCCAGGGCTGGCCAGCCATAAAATTATTTACATTAAGAAAAGGGGTTTTTGAGCCGGGCGTGGTGGTGCACGCCTGTAATCCCAGCACTCGGGAGGCTGAGACAGGAGGATCACCGCGAGTTCGAGACCAGTCTGTGCTACAAAAGTGAGCTCAAGGCCAGCCTGAACTGTACAGCGAGACCCTGTCTCAAAAAGACAAAAAAAAAAAAAGAAAAGGGGTTTTCGGGCCAGGGAGATAGCTCAGTGGAATAAATGCTTGCCTGGCAAGTGCAAGGTCCTTAGTTCGATCCCTGGTACCACCACCACCAAAAAAAAAAAAAGAAAAGAAATAAAAAGAAAAGGGGCTTCAGAGCCCAGGCACATGCCAGTAGTCCCAGCACTTGGGAGGCTGAGGCAGGAGGATTGCTAAGAATTCAAAGCCAACCTAGGCTACAAAGTTAGTTCAAAGCCAGCCTGAACTGCATAGGAAACCATGTCTCAAAAAAAAAAGGGAGTGGACCCTGGCCAGACCACTCAGCAGACACACAATTGAGACTGGGAGTGGTGGCACACACCTGTAATCCCAGCACTCAGGAGGCTGAAAACTGGAGAATCAGTAAGAGCCTGACCTAGTAGTGAGACCCTGTATGTACGCCTTGTCCTGAATTCATAAAAAAAGAAACAAAGACAGAGAAGGAAATGGGAAGGAGGGTGATTTGGGCTAGGGATAGAACTCAACCACAGGGCCAGCGAGATGGCTCAGTGGTCTAAAGCGCCTGCGGAGGAAAGGCAAGAGCTACGACCACTCCTCGATCCCTGGCACCACATACTGTGCACCCCCACCCCAGGGCGGGCTGAGCCAGCCATAACACAAGCAAATAAATGAGGTTTAAGAGAAATAAATTTTTTAAAAATCTTAAAAAAAAAAAAAAAAAAGAGGGGCCAGGGAGATAGCTCCATGGCACAAGTGCCTGCCTGGCAAGTGCAAGGTTGTGAGTTTGAACCCTGGTCCCACCAAAAAAAAAAAAGAACTCAACCACAGAGTTATAATACTTGATTTTTTTTAGGGAAGGGTCTACAAGGTGTTCAGGGTCACACTACTAGATGGGACTCATAGTAATCCACCTGTTTACAGCCTTCCCAAGAGCTGGGATTACAGGCGAGCACAACCATGCCCAGTCTCAATGTGCCTAGGGTGGGGCCAGCACAGCAGGTCCAGGGATTGAACACCCTTAGTCCTCCCTTGCCCCTCCTCCTGCACCTGCTTGCAGGCACTTTAATTCACTGAGCTATTTGGCCAGGCCAATACTTGACATGTTTAAAAGTAAGGTCCTGGGGCTGGGAAGATAACTAGGCAGTCTATAAGCCTGCCTGGTAAGCTCAAGGATTTGAGTTCAATCCTCAGTACCACATGTCTACAGTGCCAGCCCTGGAACCAGGCATGGTGGTATATGCAGTAATCCCAGCACTGGGGAGCCTTGAGACAGAAGGATCACTGAGTCTGAGCTGTGTAGTGAGACCCTGTACCAAAGAATTTTGTTTTTTAAAGTGACACCCTGTATTTGACCCCTCATTCACAGAAGGGAGAGAAGAGAGGGAGGGAGAGAGGGAGGAAGGGAGGGAGAGAGGGAGGGAGGAAGTGAAGGAGAAAAAAAAATCAGGAAAGGAACAAAAGGAGGCCCGGCAGGATGGCTCAGTGGTCTAAAGCACCTGCAGGTGGCTGCAGGGACCACGGTTCAATCCCGGGCACCACATGCTGCGCCAGCCCTGCCCTCAGGGCAGGCTGAGCCGGCCATAAAAATAAACAAAAGTTCTGAAACAAGAATAAATAAATAAAATAAATTCTTAAAAAAAAAAAAAAAAGGAAAGGAACAAAGTATTCTACTATCCAGTCTTTCTCTCTTAAACATTAGAAAGTAAAGATTCAAATCAACTCCCTCCTTCTCATCCTTAAACTGCACAAAGGGCACATGGACTGAGGTCCCTTTCTCTTTGGGAAATGGGTTTTGTAGCAGCTGACAAATCGAAATGGGCTTGATGCCAGGAGTCAGAGTCCAGCCATAATATTCTTTAAAGAATGGCACGCAGTTGTCTTGTAAATCTCCTGGACAGTCACAGATCAGAAGCTGGCAAGGATGACGACATAGTTCTGATGGAATGTGTCTTATCTTAACCTTGAAGTTACAGATCTGCTCAGGAGCTGCAATAAGAAATGAGAAATGCACCCAGACACAGGAGGAAACATAATTCTCTTTTAGACAGTGCGACCCAGTGCATTAGGGTCAAATGAAACACAAAGCCAGACGGACAATTTAAGGCCAGAGCCTCAGACCAGATAAGGCATCACGATGGTGGCTCACACTGAGCCTGGGGGGAAGTGTCCCCATGTGAGAAATGAGACCCAAAGGCAGGGTGATGGAGTGATGAAGGTATAATCCCAATACTATGACAGAGGAAGAGAAGAATGAAACCTTATCCTTGTGGAAATCTTCATGGAAAGGGGTGGATGGCTTCTGAAGTTTCTAGAATTTTTTAAGCAAGACAGCTCTTAGCCTTCTCTTGAGTACAGACAGACAGAACTCTCTGGTAAAAGCATTAACCACTATAGACAGACTTTGGAAACTAGCACCCATGTAGACACAGAAAAAAGAAGCTTCAATAACCATAGTCACGGCCAGACATCGTGGCACATAGCTGTGACCCCAGCACTCAGATGGCTGGGAGTTCAGAACTTTGAGGCCAGGCTGAGCTGCAAAGCGAGTTCAAGCCAGCCTAAACTACACATACAGTGGGATCCTATCTCAAAAACCAAAGCCAAAACAAAACCCAAAAGCCTATGAGCCAAGGCAAATGCCCTTCGCAGTCTTTTAAATGCTGAGGGAAAGCAACGCACCTAAGCCAGGGATTTGGACAAGAATCAGTCTTGGAAAAACATTAAAGAACCTTGTAGTCAGGCACAGTTAGAACCCACATTTCAACTGCTGACAGGGGACTCTTTGACAGAGAGTACTATTTTCCCGAAAAAAGACAAAGGGTGAGGAGGTGAAGCAGGAGACGGAGGTGAGCGCCATATATTACAAGGGTAAAAGAAAACATCCAAAAATCGTCATTTCCCAGCAATTATAGAAGACTTTACACAAAAAGTAGGAAGATGCAGAAAACAGGTAAAATGTCCAGCCTGTGGTATTATTACCCACCATCACCACCACTGCCACCACCACCACTCAACACACACACTAGAGACCGAGCCCAGAGCCTCTGCACTTGAGCCACATCCCCCGCCTTTTTTCCCTTTTTTTAGAGAAAGGGTCTCAGGGTCTCACTATACCACCTCAACTGCACAGTTAAGGCTTTTTAAATTTTGAGTTCTAGGCATGCTGATGTTTCCTGTAATCAATCCCAGCACCACTTGGGAGGCTGCAGCAGGACTGCTGTGAATTATATATATATATATATAATTATGGCTGGCTCAGCCTGCCCTGGGGTTGGGACTGGCGCAGCATGTGGTGCTAGGGATCGAACTGCGCTCCCTATGGTTGCCTAAGCTTGCCTAAGCAGGTGCTTTAGACTGCTGAGCCATCTCACCAGCCCTTTTTGTTTTGTTTTCTAGATGTTTTTATTTCTCTTCAACTTTGTTTTGAACCAGGGATCAAACTCAGGAGCTGGCACTTGCCAGGCAAGCACTTGTGCCCCTGAGCTATCTCCTCGGCAGCCCCTTTATTAAATTTTCAAACTATCTTTTTTTAATTCTTTATTTTGACTGGTTCAGGCTGCCTTAAGGATGGGTATCACGCTCCATGTGGATGTGGGAATCAAACTGTTCCCTGGCACTTCGAAGAATCACGTGCTTTAATCAACTGGGCTAGCAGGCAAGCCCCCTACTGTGAATTTGAGGCCAATGTAGACTGTAGAGTGAGAATCACTGAGTCCCTTAGGTTGGGCAGTTCCCCTCCCTTAGTCATCAAGACTCCTAGGATCACTGGTGTGCCTCACCATGTCCAACTAACCAGTCAAACTTGGAACCACTGAAACCACATACATTAAAAATAAATAAATGTAAAAAAAAAAAAAAACCAAAGCCGGGCGTGGTGGCTCACGCCTGTAATCCCAGCACTTGGGAGGCTGAGGCAGGAGGATCGTTGTGAGTTCGAGACCAGCCTGGGCTACAAAAGTGAGCTCAAAGCCAGCCTGAGCTGCACAGTGAGACCCTGTCTCAAAAAGACAAAAAAAAAAAAAAAAAAAATAAATAAATAAAATAAAATAAATTAAAAAAAAAAAAACCTACATACATGAGGTCCCTGGCATCCATCTATTTTCAGTCTGCTTTGTCTAGTTAAGACCATTCCAGTACCCTTGCTACGATATTTCTTTTTTTGTGGTACTGGACATTATACTACCACGGGGTTAGACATCCCAGCCCTTTTCAATTTTTTTTTTTTTTTTTGTCTTTTTGAGACAGGGTCTCGCTATGCAGTTGAGGCTGGTCCTGCGCTCACTTTTGTAGCCCAGGCTGGTCTCGAACTCGCACCAATCCTCCTGCCTCAGCCTCCCAAGTGCTGGGATTACAGGCGTGAGCCACCACGCCCGGCTCCTTTTCAATTTTTAATTAATTACTTTTTGAGACAAAGTCTCGCTTTATAGTGCAAGCTGGCTTCAAATTCCTGAGGATTCGCCTGCCTCAGCCTCCCAAATGCCAGTATTATAGGTATGTACCTTCACCTCAACTTCTTCTTTTTGGATATAGGCTCATTATACATTTTAGACCGGTAGTGATCCTCCTGTCTCAGCCTCCCTTACTGTTGGGATTAGAGGCATGCACCACCATGGTTCTAGGTTCTAGGTTCTAGGTCCAGCACTGCAGGTCTGGGGTTGTGGAGCCTGTACAGCATGTGGTACTAGAGATGGAACTTGGGACCCTGTGTTTGCCAGGTAGGCACTTAGGCCGCCGAGCTATTTCCCCACCTCCACAATTTTTGAGACAGGGTTTCCCTAAACTGCCCAAGCTGGCCTCAAAGTTGCAATACTACAGGGATGCACTAGGATGCCTAAATTCTGTTGTAAGTCAAAACAATGAAAAGCTGAACCTAGCATGGTGGTGCTGGCTTATAACCCCAACAGCTGGGACACGGTAGGAGGAGCTTGAGTTCAAGGCCAATTTGGACTACCTACAAGTTAAACAACACTGTGAGTCTCTCAAAAAAAAAAAAAAAAAAAATTAACATAATATGATG
Source organism: Myocastor coypus (assembly GCA_004027025.1). Lineage (NCBI taxonomy): Eukaryota > Metazoa > Chordata > Mammalia > Rodentia > Myocastoridae > Myocastor > Myocastor coypus. The sequence continues at coordinate 3,232 of PVJA010015796.1, read as the reverse complement.
AAAACCCACTTGATACACTGTTTCACTGAACTACCCACCTAATTATCTGGAGGCAGTAGTCTGGCCAATTGTGAAATGTGTATGTAATCAATGAGCTGCCTTTTCATTTCAGAGTTCCCATATAAATTCCATAAGCTCATTAAGTGGGCAAAATCCTGCAGAAAAAAGCCACAGCCAAAAAGCAAGGCAGGAAAAAGAACACAGGCAAAGTTCCCTGCACGCGGATTGATTAATTATTTGATGAGTGGCTTCAGTTGGTTCAGGCTTGGGACATCCCCATTTTTCCCCTAAAACCCTAGGAGAAAGACAATTTAGGGGAAGATTAAGTTGCTAGCTACAGCACTGTCTTCCAGGCATCCTCTACATAGTCTTATGCAGCAAATAAAACAGACGAAAATCACCCAAATTTACAGAACCACTTTAATCTGCTCTGTGTTCTCTGCTCTTTACAGACACTGAAATACCATGGTGTTAGGTATGTAACACATACATAGCCACTATCAAGATGTTTTCTTGTGCAGAATTTTATCATTTCCAAAGTATTAGCCATGTGGCATTTTAACAACAATGGCAGAGATACACATTACAGCTATCCTAGCTGTCTCAGGTTTTATTAAATGGGCTGATAACTATCACTCTACCTTCACCAGAAACCCACGAGCACCCAATTTAAAAAGAGTTAAAAGCTTTTTAAATGTCTGTTTAAGAGACTAGATTAGGAAAGAGTTGAGAAAGAAGATTAACTGTAGTCATTAACACCCCAACCATTAACAAGCCACACACAGACAACACAAACTTTATTAATAGAGAGGAAATGCGCTCCCTCTGGCTAGTCCAGCAATAGTTCATGATCCTTTAAAAATCAGCTACAGAGCCCTGAAATTCAATTCTCAGTACCACAAAAATAAATGAATGAATAAAATCAGGCTAAAGCATGTGTTGACCAGCCTCTCAATTATTATTTGTTGATTACCTGAACCTCTTGCTACAGTGAGCAAGGAGTAACCCACCTTTTCTTTTAGATAAAAACATAAATTCTCAGTAGATATAAGGGCTGCTTTATATAAGTTTCATTTGGCTGTATAGTCCCTAAGCCATTATACACACACACACACACACACACACACACACACACACACACACACACACGTATTTTTTTCTTTCTTTTTTTTTAAGACATTTTTTCTCTGTGTAGTTCAGACTGCCTTGAACTCACTATGCAGCCCAAGCTGGCTTTGAACTTGAAAAAAATCCTCCTGCCTCAGCCTCCAGAGTCCTGGGATTATAGGCCTGAGCCATCATACCCAATGACAAATTACTATTTTAAAATAATTTTATAGGGCCAGTGAGATAGCTCAGTAGTCTGAAGTGCCTGCTTAGGCAAACTTAGGCAACCACAGAGACTGTGGTTTGATCCCTGGCACCACATGCTATGTGAGCCCCACCCCCAGGGCAGGCTGAACCAGCCATAACATAAATACATAAAGTTAAAAAAAAAATTTTTAAATAAAAATAAATTTATACAGGCTTTTTCTATACCTTTTATTAAAATCTAGTCAATTTCTCTCAAGTGCCAGTCTTCTTGAAATTCAGTTAGGGCACACCTAAATCCAAGCCCTGAGCCAGAGGTTAGGTATCCAAGCCTGGCATGGTGGTGCCTCCCTGTAATGCAGCACTTGCGAGGCTGGGGCAGGAGGATCAGTGTGAGTTCGAGACCAGCCTGGGCTACAAAAGTGAGTTCAAGGCCAGCCTGAACTGCATACCAAGACCCTGTCTCAAAAAGACAAAAAAAAAAAAGAGGTTAAGTATCCAACTGCATCAAGATTTATGAGAAAGCAGAGCTCAGCCCCCTCAAGGGAAGATGTCTTCCAGATGGTGCTTTCCAATAAGCCCTCTGGAATGTACTGAGCTTCTTAGTGCCCCACTCTCAGGTGGGTGTGGCTCACTACTCCCCTCTTACTGTGATTCAGCATCAACCTGGAAACCTTATCACCTTTCATAAAGAATCTGATGATTTCATCATAAATACATCTTAAGAAATATGAAGAATAGTAATTTTGAGCAAATGGGCATGAATCTTTATATATATATATTCATCTCTGGCAGCTAATGCTCACAAAAAAATGGAAGAGTTAGAAAAACAGAAATGTTCATTCCCAAATAAAATAATAGTCATAATATATTTTTAAAGCATCAACCATAAAAGTAAAACTCAGTTCTTTAGCTTGGCATTAGCTCACAGATTTTTGATTGTTTTGTTTTGCTTTGTGAGACAGCATCTTGCTGTGTAGTGCAGGCTGGACTTGAGCTAGGTAGCCCAGGCTGCGTTGGAATTTCCAGCACTCACCTGCTTTGGCCTCCTGAGTGCTGGGATAACAGCCTGACTGGCTCAGAGGTTTTGGACATCAGCATTTTAAGGGCGCCAAAGACCCCTTTAGGTCATTTCAACAAATTTATTTAAGGAAGCATGTGTAGTTGAGCATGGTGGGACATGCCTGTAATCCCAGTGGTCAGGAAGCAAAGGCAGGAGGATCACCTCAAATTCAAGATCAGCTTGGGAAGTGAGTTCAAGGCCAACCTGAACTGCACAGTGAAAGCCTATATCCCCCCCAAAAGGAAGCACTTGTACTAAGTTGGGCAATTCTGGTTCTCTCAACGGTCAAAAAAGTAACAATTAGGGCCAGCAAGATAGTTCAGTAGACTAAGAGCCTTCTTAGATAACCACATGCCATGCCAGTCCCACCAATAGGTGCAATGAGCCAGTCACCAAAACTGGATGTGGTAGCACATACCTGTAATCCCAGTGCTAGGGAGGCTGAGTACAGGACGATCACTAAAGTGTAAGCTGTGTAGTGAGACTCTATACCATATATATAAACAATAACAACACAAAAAAGTAGCTGGGCGTGGTGGCTCACGCCTGTAATCCCAGCACTGGGAGGCTGAGGCAGGAGGATTGGTGTGAGTTCGAGACCAGCCTGGGCTACAAAAGCGAGCTCAAGGCCAGCCTCAACTGCATAGCGAGACCCTGTCTCAAAAAAAAACCACAAAAAAGTAACAATTAAAAACAACACAAAGCCGGGCGTGGTGGCGCACTCCTGTAATCCCAGCACTTGGGAGGCTGAGGCAGGAGGATTGGTGCGAGTTCGAGACCAGCCTGGGCTACAAAAGTCAGCTCAAGGCCAGCCTGAGCTGCATAGTGAGACCCTGTCTCAAAAAAAAAAAAAAAAAA
>PVJA010015795.1:0-44657 GCA_004027025.1 Myocastor coypus | reverse complement strand
AGCCACCCAAGCTTTCCCAAGCAGGCGCTTTAGACCACTGAGCCATTCTGCCGGGCCCTAAAAAATTTAAAAACTTAAAAAAAAAAAAAAAAAGGAAGGGAAGGGGTGTCTCGGAGCCCGAGCCAGGAGGGGTCTGGTCCCACGCGGCAGAGTCATGTTGGAGGCAGCTGAGCTACATGGAAATATTATAGGCAGGGCCAGGCCCTCAAAGAGACAGTGGGGAAGACAAGATGACTGCAGGTTTAGGGGACACACCCTGGCTGTGGTGGGACCTCAAGACAAGAGCCCCATACCTCCCTAAAGATAGGCATCCAGGGCCAGGGAGATAGCTCAGTGGACTGAAGTGCCTGCTTAGGCAAGTGCAGGGCCCACTGTTCGATCCCTAGCACCACATGCTCAGCCTGCCCTGGGAGCAGGGCTGGTGCACTCCTGTAATCCCAGCACTGGGAAGGCTGAAAGCAGGAGGATCTCCACAAGTCTGAACAGCACATTGAGACCCTGCAACAACCAAGTACATTTGGAAAAGAAGAAAAAAAAAAAGATAGGCATCCAGGATTGATATTCTAAAAGAGTCTTAAAGACACCTGGAAGTCACTAACCCAGCCCCCTTCTGCATTCATGCCTGTTTGCCATGTCTGTTTGCTATGGGACTTGCTTCCTCATTTGGTCCTGGACTTAATTTTACCTGAGCAGCTGTGCTTGTAATCTTATTGGCTGACCATAGTTCTGTCCCCCTCATGCCCCCAAAATGAGTTCCCATGTTCCCTACCTTAGACTCCTCAGTCCCCGGAAAGCGCAGCTTCTGGGGCAACCTACTCAGGTCCCCCTTTGTAAGAGAGATTTTTACAAAACCCACATGGCTCCAGTACAGGAATTTCCAGGACTAGTTCTAGAATCCTTTAAAAGTTAAAATTACAAAATGCTAACTATGGTTTTGCTTCTTCCCTTGCTTGCACCCAATGCTGATGCTGCACCTGCTAAAAGTTCACATAAGCCCAAGGATGGGAACAACTTTCCATGTCAAACAGACCAATGAGTAAAAGATTTAACTCATGCCACCAAAATCAGTGGGGAATGTTGTACCTTGACCATTGTGCCACCATCTTGTTCTGTATGCACCGCCACTTGCTAACTCAAAACTGCTCTACTCTGTGAAACTCTGCTCTGTGAAATTCTGAGAAAAACCACGATGTCCTATTTCTTGTAAGCTGCCCAGCTGGAGCCCATATCAGACCCTCCAGATGTATACTCCCTGTGCCTCTCCCTGGCTACCAGGCTGTCCAGATGTCCACTCCTTTTGCCTCTCCCACTCCCCCAAGCCCTGCAGCCCTATCTAGCTCTCCAAACAGCACTAGAAAATAACGCTAGCAAGCCTCCCAGCAAACTTTAAGCCATTTAAATTTTTAAATTAACCAATGCCATTTGCTTCTGTAATCGCGCTTGCAAAACCCCTCCCTTTGTCTTTGGGCTTAAAAACACTGCCCACACTCAGCTCGGGGCTCTCTGTTCCTGCGTGTTCAGTGAGCCCCATGCATGCTTGGAAAATAAAATCCCCCTGCTTTTTGCATGAGAAAACGTCTCTTGGAGTCTTCCTTTATGCGCTGGGCTTCTCGACCATAACACCTTCTGTCCTCTGGGACAGCTTTCCTTCCCCCAATAAATATATTCTGCTTGTAAACTCCGTTGTTCCTAAAATTCATTCTGTGGTTTTCTGGAACACAAATTCGGCCCAGGTATCTTTCAGCTGGGAGTTTCATTGCCCTGTATCTGTCAGAGCAGGTGAGCCCAGTGCTTGGACACCTGGGTAGGGGATGGGAGGCCCAGCTATCGTGAGTCTCCAGGAATCAGAATGATAATGCAACAATAAAGCAAGTTATGAGGCTGGGGAGATAGCTCCGTGGCACAAGTGCCTGCCTGGCAAGTGCAAGGTCCTGAGTTCAAACTCTGGTCCCACCAAAAAATAAATAAATAAAGCAAGTTACCTGGAATTAAAATGGGACCCACCAAGAAAGAAAGAAAGAAAGAAAGAAAAGAAAGAAAGTTACCTGGAATTAAAATGGGACCCACCAATAAATAAATAAAGCAAGTTACCTGGAGTTAAAATGGGACCCTAGGGCCAGGGACTCAGCTTAGCAGCACAGCAACTGCCTGGAAGGGCAAGGTCCTGAGTTTGATTCCCAGTACAAAAGAAAGACTCCACTCTCACTCCCCAAATTCCTGGGGAGCCTAAGTACAATGTCAAAAAAGAAGACTACAAATTCAGAAACTGAAAGTAGAACAGGGAGGAAATGGATGCTGTTAGCAGATCCTAGCTGTGGTTTTAAGCTAGGTTCTGGACATTGGTTGTAAAGAATGGGTACATGCTTCACGTTCCTGAGCTAGGTATTTAACTCTAGAGACATGGTCCAAGTTGGGTTAGGTCTCTTAAGAGAGGGCACAGAAGTAAAAATAAAAAGGCTATGAATAAAGTATGCCATGGAATGTGAAACAACATAGACAAAATCTCCAAAAAAACATAGGTACTAGACTTAATTTAATAAAAAAAAAAAAAAAAACAAAAAAAAAAACAAGGGCCTGGCAAGATGGCTCAGTGGTCTAAAGCGCCTGCTTAGGAAAGCTTGGGCAGCTTCAGGGACCGTGGTTCAATCCCTGGCACCACATGCGGTGCCAGCCCTGCCCTCAGGGCGGGCTGAGCCAGCCATAAAAATGAGTGAATAAACAAACAAAGGTTCTAAAACAAGAAAAAAAAATTAATAAAAAATTAATAGAGGGGCCCGGCAGGATGGCTCAGTGGTCTAAAGTGCCTGCTTGGAGAAGCTTGGGTGGCTTCAGGGACCGCGGTTCGATCCCCGGCACCACATGCTGCGCCAGTCCTGCCTCAGGGCAGGCTGAGCCAGCCATAAAAATGAGTGAATAAACAAACAGAGGTTCTGAAACAAGAATAAAAATAATAAATAAAATAAAAAATATTTTTAAAAAAATTAATAGAAAAAGAAGAAAAAACACCATCTCAACAAATTCTTTTTTTTTTTTTTTTTTTTGTCTTTTTGAGACAGGGTCTCACTGTGCAGTTCAGGCTGGCCTTGAGCTCACTTTTGTAGCCCAGGCTGGTCTCGAACTCACAGCGATCCTCCTGCCTCAGCCTCCCGAGTGCTGGGATTACAGGCGTGCGCCACCACGCCCGGCATCTCAACAAATTCTAAAAACAAAAGCATAAAACGAACACATTGATGTTCAGCACTTCTTCTAATAAACACATAGAAAATTAGAAGGAAATTATTTTTTGGGGGGACCAGGGAGATAGCTCCGTGGCACAGGTGCCTGCCTGGCAAGTGCAAGATCCTGAGTTTGAACCCCGGTCCTGCCAAAACAAAAGGAAGCAAAACAAAAATTATTTTTTAAAAATGTATTAGAGTACAGATTGGACTTTTATTTTTTTTATATTTTTATGGCCACCTCAGCCTGCCCTCAGGGCAGGGCTGGTGCAGCATGTGATGCAGGGGATCGAACTGCAGCCCTTGCAGCTGCCTAAGCTTTCCTAAGCAGGCACTTTAGACCACTGAGCCATCCTGCCGGGCCCCCACAGATTGGACTTTGTAGTGATCCTTCCTGTTTTTCAGCCTCCCAAGTGCTGCGATTACAGGCGCACCTCCATGAGACTTGCTCAATGACTGTGCTGAGCTATCTCTCCAGCCCTGAAATTCTTTAAAGGGATAACAAAAACATTATTTTTTATTTTATTTTTTGTCTTGTTTCAGAACTTTTGTTTGTTTGTTTATTTATTTTTATGGCCGGCTCAGCCTGCCTTGAGGGCAGGGCTGGCGCAGCATGTGGTGTCGGGGATGAACCGCAGTCCCTGCAGCCGCCCAAGCTTTCCTAAGCAGGTGCTTTAGACCACTGAGCCATCCTGCCAGGCCTCAAAAGACATGATTTTTAATGGGTACATTTTATACAAGAAACTCTTTTTTTTTTTTTTTCTTTTTTTTTCCTTTTTGCAGGACCTGGGTTCAAACTCACAACCTTGCACTTACAAGGCAGGCACTTGTGCCACAGAACTATCTCCCCAGCCTCTGCTCTTTTTTTTCTCTTTCTTTCTTTCTTTTTTTTTGTGGGACTGGGGTTTGAACTCAATGACCTTGCACTTGCTAGGCAGGCGCTTGTGCCACAGCTGGACGTGTTTTGAAATTTGCTATGTCATCGAAGGGGGACGCTGGACGTGTTTTGAAATTTCTGTGTTGCTTCTACATCTGAAAGATACAACAGACATGAAAGGAAAAAGCAGCTATCGGACCTAGAAATGCAAGACCTAAGAAATTAAAAAGCAAGGACCAACCAGGTGTGGTGGTGCACACTGGTAATCCCAGCACTTGGGAGGCTGAGGCAGGAAGATTGGTGCGAGTTCCAGACCAGCCTGGGCTACAAAAGTGAGCTCAAGGCCAACCTGAATTGCATAGCGAGACCCTGACTCAAAAAGACAAAAAAAAAAAAAAAAAAAAAAAAAAAAAAAGCAAGGGCCAGCGAGATAGCTCAGCAGACAAAGCACCTGCTTAGACAAGTGCAGGGACCCGGGTTTGATTTCTGGCACTGCATGTCATATTGGTCCCTCACCCCCAGGTACTCTGAGCTGGCCCCTGAGACTGAGTGTGGTGGCATTCGCCTGTAATCCTAGCTCCGGGAGGCTGAAAACAGGAGAATCTCTATAAGTCCGAGCTGTGTAGTGAGACCCTGTACCAAATACATTAAAAAAGAAGTTAAAAAAAAGAAAAAGACAAAATAGATAACAGGAGAACATCCATGTCACTGGGAATGTAATATTCTTTTTTAAAAATCTTTTATTTTATATATTTATTTGGGACTATAGGCATGTGCCACCATCCGTGCCTGGTTTGGGTGGCCAGCCTAGTGCACTGGGTGCACGGCATGTGGTACCAAGGATTGACCCTGGGTCTTTGTGCCTGCCAGGCAGGTGCTAGACTGCTGAGCTATCTTTCCAGCCCAGGAATGTAATATTCTGAAGACAAAAGAGTACAGCAGGTCTCCCCCCACATGCTTTCCGGGGAGGTGCAGATAGTTGTGGTCCAAGACAGCCCACCCTTGATGGCCACAACCATCTCCACCACTCCCAGCAGTAGTTCCACACCCTGAGCCCCCCACCTGAGTGGAATAAGCAAAAAGCACCTGGCCACTATCCTGCACAAGGAGCAGCCGCCACCAGGATCGCCATGGCCTGCAGAGTCATCAGCCTGAGCGTTGCTCAGGTGGTGGCCGCCACCCAGGCCATGCAGACCGACTTCATCAATGGCATCCAGGTCCAGGGCATGCACAGCTGACTTTTTTTTTTTTTTGTCTTTTTGAGACAGGGTCTCGCTATGCAGTTGAGGCTGGTCCTGAGCTCACTTTTGTAGCCCAGGCTGGTCTCGAACTCGCACCAATCCTCCTGCCTCAGCCTCCCGAGTGCTGGGATTACAGGCATGCGCCACCACACCTGGCTTACACCTGACTTCTGATGATGAACTCTGTGTATTGTGTCTGCTTTAACAAGTTTTATTTAATTGCTTCATTCATCCTCTCCATAGTCGTCAGCTCCCTGCTTTCAGGAAGCGGGGACAGTAGTGAGCATATGAATTCTTTTCTTTTTTTTTTTTTTTTTTTGGTGGGACAGGGGTTCAAACTCATGACCTTGCAGTTGCCAGGCAGGCACTTGTGCCACAGAGCTATCTCCCCAGTCCCATGAATTCTTTTCTTGGGCCTTTTGGGGTCACCCAGATCCAACCCACCCAGATGCCCTCTCACTCTGCCTGTCACCTGCCTGGCTCTGTGTACAGTGCATACTATATAGTAGAGGACTACCTCTACTATGTTTTAAAAATATTACTTGTTATTTTTGAGGCTTTTAAATTAAACAAAGAAATTTTAAAAAGATGAATAACAAAAACAACAGGAATTTCTTAATCCAAATTGACCAGGGAAGGCCACATGCTCAGATGTCAGGATTAGGACTGGGATATCTTCTGGGGTACAGTCAATCTGTCCCCACACTTCCTTTCTTTCATTTTACTGTGTATGCCTGTCTTAGTTACTCTTCTCTCATTGCTGAGACAAACACCCGACACTCAAAATGAGGGAAGAAAAGGTTTATTTAGCTCACAGTTACTGGAGGTTTCAGTCCATATTCAACTGACTCCGAAGCCGACTGGCAGGCACATGGCAGAAGGTAGCCTTCCATGGCGGCAGGCAGAGAGCAAGAGCCCTGAGAGAAAGTTACAGCAACTCCAGCAGCTAACTTCTCTTCCTCCCTTATATTGACATGCAGATCACCTGCCCCAGGGAAAAGGCAGCACCCATTTCCACAATAATCCATTACAAATTCCAGAAGCAGCCCCATGACAGCATGAGGCTTGGGGGGGGGGGGGCAGAATACCTATGCACAAACCATAACAATGCTGCATATTTCTCTCTCTCTCTCTCTCTCTCTCTCTGTCTCCTTTAATTTTTACAACTGGTAAATCTTTTTTTTTTTTTAAATAATTTTTATTGTATTTTTTTCTTGTTTCAGAACTTTTGTTTATTTTTTTCTAATGGCCCGCTCAGCCTGCCCTGAGGGCAGGGCTGGTGCAGCATGTGGTGCTGGGGATTGAACCGCGGTCCCTACAGCCGCCCAAGCTTTCCTAAGCAGGAGCTGTAGACCACTGAGCCATCCTGCTGGGCCCCTGGTAAATCTTCATTAGGAAAGCAAAACCCAATTGGATGTCCTTTGCCTTGGGAAGGAGAGCTGATTTGAAATTGTCTTGGTAGGGGTGTTCTGTCTCCCCTATATTCTCTAGAGGCTTTTGATTGTGTAGCTGTGTGAAAATCATGAGTATTTTTTATTATACACCCTTTTTGGGCCTGTATTGCCTAAGTGACCTCTGACTTCCCTCGCCTCCCACCTCCACCGTCCATTTCTTCTTGTCCTCCTGGGCTCCTTCCTACTGTTGCCAACAGCTCTCATCCCAAGACCCAAGACTCCACCTGCTGTACTGACCTGGGGGTATCTGAGACCCCCCCACTTCTGGCCCACTCAGGTCCTTCTCACCTTGTCCTCCCATTGCTGTTGACTTTAATACCTCTGTCTTCTTATGTCCGAGTCACTTTCTGAGGGCAAATGGATGTGACGCCTCCCCTCCCACGCTGTCTCTGAGGACACTGGGACTCTGCTTCCGCCGGTCTCAGCCTGTGTCCTTTCCTGTTGCTCCTCTGAGAGGTTCTGCTCACAGAGTTGCCTCTTCACAAAGGTGTGGGGAGGGACTACACCCTAAGCTGCAGACAGGGCCTAGGAAGGGGTGCGCTGGCTGCTGCCTCTGCCTTGCAAGGGAGCTGGTGGGTGGGACCACCTCCTCAGTGGCAATGGTGGCCGCCACTCCATTCCTGCTCTGTGAGGTTCTCCTACCCTGCTTTATCCAGAAACACCTCCCCCAAAGCCTGCTACAAGGCTGGTATGGGTAGGGAGGGCATCGGGGGCTGTCTGACCCCACAGGAGGACACCAGCTCTCCATGGGCCCTGTGGGCTGGGCGCACTGGGAGTTGCCTCTCCTGTACTTGACCCCCTTCTCCCTCACCATTGTAAGGCTGAAGCTTCCCTCTTGGATCTGTTCTCTCCTGAATGTCCCAACAGCTTCCCCAGTTTTGAGACAGCTTTTTATTCGTTCTCCTTGGAAAGGCTTGCGCATGGGAGGGAGGGCCACTGAGAGAAGCCTGCTGCCATCTTCAAATCCTGAGCTTGGAGGAAAAGCTCCAAAGAAAGGCAGTAGTGGCATTTCCTGGGCCACCGTCACTGGTTCTGTGGATCTGTCTCTTGAATCTGGCTCTTCCCACTTTCCCCTCACACCCAGTTGCCCCTTCAGGTTGCTTTCTCAAGTCCTGAGCAGAAAAATGGCAGCAATGAGAGCTGGGCCTCCACAGCCCCCATGTGGTGGCTGACACTCGTGGGTCCTGGCAACCACTGGCACAGCCCTTGAGGCCAGCTGGGCAGCTTTTGTGTCACCTCCCTTCCCATCCTGCCCTTTGCGACTCACACCTCAGTGGCAGCCCTGTTCTACAGCTATCACAGATGCTTCTTTGGAAGGGTTGGGTCCAAATTCCAGAGCTAGGGAAGCGGGCACCCAGGCCTGTTTGGGAGGCCGCTGGACTGCTGTAGGGTCCTCCAGAGACCCAGAGCCCTCATTGTGTGACAGATGACAGGGACATGCCAGCTCTTACATCTCTCTCGTTCAAACTCATTTCTTTTTTTTTTTTTTTTTTTTTTTTTTTTGAGACAGGGTCTCGCTATGCAGTTGAGGCTGGTCCTGAGCTCACTTTTGTAGCCCAGGCTGGTCTCGAACTCGCACCAATCCTCCTGCCTCAGTCTCCCGAGTGCTGGGATTACAGGTGTGAGCCACCACACCTGGCTTCAAACTCATTTCTTTATGGCCCCTCATAGTCCCCTCTCCATCCCCATCATTCAGGAAGATGCAAAGTGTGGGACAGTGTACAGGGCCACAGCCTGCAGACAGGCCTGGCCACCGCAGGCTGCAGGGAAAGGCTCCCTCCACAGCCATGCCTAGCAGGGAAAGGTGGCCACCTACCAGCCTGAGCCTCTCAGCCCAGTGCTTGAGGCCTGGACTGCTGACCACGGTGTGGCTCACTCTTGCAGCTTTGTGTCCCTTGTCTGTTCTCCTCAGAATACCTGGGCATCTCTATCCAGCCAGGAAGCAGAAGGTAGATAGGGAGGGCACAGAATAAGAGGCAGGAGGAGCATGACAGAGGACTCCCCCTAGTCATCCAGAATGGCTTCCTGGGGCTGCGTGCTTTCCCCCGCCTGTTCTGGAGACAGGCTCAGGACATGGGCTTCGGCCTTGCAGAGGCCCAGGCCACTCATGCCCTAAAGTGAAGTATGATGGATTTCCATTGGCCACACAAGCTTAATTACTGGGTTTTTTTTTTTTTTGTCTTTTCGAGACAGGGTCTTGCTATGTAGTTCAGGCTGGCCTTGAGCTCGCTTTTGTAGCCCAGGCTGGCCTTGAACTCACACTGATCCTCCTGCCTCAGCCTCCCAAGTGCTAGGATTACAATTTTTCTGTCTTTTTGATATAGGGTTTCACTATGCAGTTAAGGCTGGTCTCAAACTCATAGCAATCCTCCTGCCTCAGCCTCCCAAGCACTGGGATTGTAGGCCTGGGCCACCATACCTGGTTGTATAGTATCTCTTATATGAGAAGCCCAAAATGTAAGAACAAAATAATAGATTAATAGGAAGTGGGAGATAGGTCTTTTTCTTTTTTTTTTTGTCTTTTTGAGACAGGGTCTCACTATGAAGTTCAGGCTGGCCTTGAGCTCACTTTTGTAGCCCAGGCTGGTCTCAAACTCACATCAATCCTTCTTCCTGCCTCAGCCTCCCAAGTGCTTGGATTACAGGTGTGTTTCACTATGCTCAGCTTGAGATAGGTCTTTTCCAAAGGGAAAGGGCACCAAGAGATGGAGGGTAGGAAGGAATGCAATGTGTTATGTGCATGTACCAGCTCCATCCATGAGGACATGGTCATTACGCATGCAAACGCATACCAACAAGGATGTTTTCAGAAAGATGTTCTTCTTTATTAATTTTTTTTGAATTTTTTATTTTTATTTTTTTTTTCTTGTTTCAGAACTTTTATTTATTTTTATGGCCAGCTCAGCCTGCCCTGTGGGCAGGGCTGGCGCAGCATGTGGTGCCGGGGATCAAACTGCGGTCGCTGAAGTCACCTAAGTTTCCTAAGCAGGCACTTTTAGACCACTGAGCCATCCTGCCGGGCCCAAGATGTTCTTCTTTTAAAGACTCAGAACATTTATTTTTCAACTAAGGATAGTGAGATAAATTTCCTTGTCAGAAAGATTGTTCTTTTTTTAAAAAAAATATTATGGCCTGGGGCCCAGCGGGATGGTTCAGTGGTCTAAAAGCCCCTGCTTGGGAAAGCTTGGGTGGCTTCAGGGACGGCAGTTCGATCCCCGGCACCACATGCTGCGCCAGCCCTGCCCTCAGGGCGGGCTGAGCCGGCCATAAAAAATGAGTGATAAACAAACAAAGGTTCTGAAACAAGAAAAGCAAATAAATAAATAAAATAAAATAAATTAAAAAAAAATATTATGGCCAGCTCAGCCTGCCCTGGGGGTATGGCTGGCAAAGCATGTGGTGCTGCGGTTGCCTAAGCAGGCACTTTAGAGCACTGAGCCATCTCACTTGCCCAGAAAGATGTTCTTTTAAAAAAAGCCACAGCTTCCTGATCCCGTCTCCACCCCCATCTTGTTTTGCTTTATTTTACTTATTTTTTTTAGTACTGGGGATTTGTTTGAGCCAGGGCCTTGCTATACTGCCCAGCTAGCACCTAAAACTGAAGCTCTCCTGCCACAGTCTGCCAGAGTGCTGGAGCTACAGGCATGTGCTACCACAGCTGGCAGAGACCGTAGGTCAAACGTCGCAGATGGTACAAAATGTAAGGAAGTGTAAGTGGATACATTTACTGGGGGAAGGCAGATCTGAACATGCGTGTGCCTTCAGTGACATAATTACACACATGAATCCTGTAGAAGGAAGCTTCTCCTCACGGGTGGATGCTCGCTCAGCACACAAAGCTGCTGCCCACCTCAGGGCCTCCCTGGATGATCAATCCTGAGGGTGCTGTGCAGCATCAGAAGAGTCCCCTCTGCCGGTGGCCTCCCCGGAGGTCCTGCTCTCTTCTCTGAGGCAAGAGGAGCTCAGAGGGAGCTACCCAGAGTGGCCTTGCTCCCATGCCTGGGCCGTTTCATAAATGGATCCCAGCCTGCTTAGTAGCCCAAGGGGAATCTAAGACCTGTCCCCACTCACGTACAAAGTGAAACAGGTTCTTTTTCTCCAGACGATGCGGCTGTATTCAAGCATAGCATTTCAGAGTGAGCAAGAGAGAGGAAGAAGTGGAGGGAGAAGGGGAGGGAAGGGGTTCGAGAAGTGGGGAGAGACAGTCCTTTGTTGCTCCTGGTGTCCCCTAAGACACAAGATGGGGACAGGACCCCTGCCTGCCTGCCGCTCCTCTGAGCCATCTTGGCTCTGGCAGGCCCCTCGGGCCCTTCTTTGGTGAGCAGCCCCAGCCTGGGGCACACACAGGCAGTGCCTCCCGACTCCTCCAGGCAGGCTGGGCAGGGGTGGGGGGTTGCACAGGGAGACCCCTCATCCTCGTGCAGAGTGGCTGTGTGCCTGTCACGTGCGTGGCCATTTCGTGTGCTGCAGTCATGCTCCAGGAGAGTGATTTCCAGGGCTTGCTGAGCCGGTCATCCCAGCAGCTCTCCCCTCTTGGCTTGCTGAGCCCAGAATGCTGACTCTGCATGCACGCCATGCTCTTCCCTAGAGTCTCTGCCTCACTTTGGCCTGTGTCCCTTCTAACTGGCCATCCTCCTGACTCAGGCAAGCACCACCTTGAGGAATTGCCTGCGCTTTGACGGAAGTTTCCTGACAAACAGCCCCAAGGAAGGGGTTCAGCCTGGGGCCCCTCCGCACACCACAACCATGGGCAGGCTGGATGCAGAAGGCTCTCAGCCCCCAATACTACAGCACACACCCCTCGCCTGCGCGCAGTGCCTTAGTCTTCAGGACAAATGGACTTGCAGATCTCAAACTACCTTTATTTGTGGTTGGCTCAGCATCAGATCCCATCATCAATCAGCAGAATTATAAAACTGTACAGAGTATAAAAATAGACCTTTTAACTTTAGATAACAACCCTCGTATCATTGAGCTTTAAAAATACACATAAAAATCCGGCAGTTCACAAAATATAAAGCTAAAAAGAGGATTTTAGGCTCCACAAAGAGGACTGTATCACACAATTAACACACACTAATTAAAACAACAACCATCCACAGAAAAGACACAATGGCACATGATTTTAAAAACAAAACACCTACCAATCAGCATTTTACCCCACCAGATTATTCATCCATTAGACAAGGTAACTAGACCATGACAAGATACAGTTTAACTCTTCCTTTTCCAGTTTTAACATGGCCAGGGGTGTCATCCAAACCAGATTTGATGTGCTTTTAAACAAGTGCAAATGTAACTGGATACACTTCAGAGTAAAACTTAAATAAATATAAATAGGTTCAATAAATAGGTCACTGCAAAAAGGAACCCCACACAAGGCTCATGCACGAGAATGCCACACAGCCAACCAGTGATGCCTAGGGGTGTGGGGACTCCCTGGCACAGCGTGAGGTGTCCTGGGAAGGAATGCTGCTCCCAGGGGGCACGAACACAGGTGGTCGGTGGGCAGCATGGCACAGGCTTGCCAGAGGGAGGCTTATGCAGGTACGTCCACTGAGGTCCTCCAATGAATACAGACATGACCAAGGCGCCAAAATACGAATCAGAGCCAGAGTCCCTCCTGGACAAGCACTGCTTTATAGACAACATAACACGGGAACAAAGCGGATACTTGGACTTCCAAGATTAACGACCCAACGCTGGAAAGAAGAAGCTGGGCTCCTCCTGCATGGGGCGACCGGCACCCTCCTTTCAGGAAGGCCAAGGCCGGGCTGCAGCTAGCTGACACCCTGTGCCTGGGGCCAGTGGACACACAGCGTGAGATGGGAAAGAAAGGCGAGCGGGGATGGAGGAGACTTCTCCCAGGGCCACTGCACTGCCTCTGAGCACGTACACAACCTCTCCCAGAGCCAGAAGAAAGCATCTTGTTTGACCTACTGCTTGGGGCAGTGCTGACCTGAGACTGACCGTGCTGTTTCACGGAGGGGAGAGAAATCAGAGCCCTGGGACCAGGACTCCCAGACACCTGCAACTGAGCAGGGGATCCCAGGGTTCTTCAAAGTGCAAGTGCTTTGGGGCCTCACAACATGCAGCACTTCAACAACTGCAAGAAAGGACTAGAGAAGCAACGAGAGTTCTGGTGCGTGGGAAGGAGGGTGTCACACATGGTTCTAGATGAGACTCAAATAAACTGTAAGGCTCTGAGACTCCTAACAGATCTCCTAACAGATGCGACTTGGCATTGTCCTCAGGAGGGAGACAGCATAGAGTTAAGCAGCTTCACACAGCCCCGGGAGCCTCGTAGCTGGAAGTAGAGAGGTCCGAGGCCACAGAGGTGCCCTGGCCGCTAAGGGCAGCTTCCCTGGATGAGCACAACAGGGACCGGGACTTCCACACTCCAGCCAGGTGCACCAGACAGCGCCAAGGTGTTTGCAAAACCAGTATCTCTGTAAGACCAACCTGGAGGGCAGACAGTGCCTGGGTCCTGAAGGTGAGCAGAGAAGACCGGCAGAGGGACCTGCCCAGGGCCTGTGGGCAGGGTCGGGGGCATCTTAAGGCAGAAGATGTACAGACCCACACATGCACTCTTCCCCGCCTGCCCAGCTGGGCACCGTGCTTATTTACGGTCCCACCAGAAGCCTTCCAAAAGCAGTGGCCAGGCTGCCTGGCTCCTCAGCTGTCCTAGCCCCCGGGACCTGCCCAGAGCACTGCAGTACACCCTTAACTGAAATATGCCGAATGAGGGAGTCTGGGAAGTGAATGCATCTGGTGAGCAGAAAAGGAATCTGAAAAAGCTGACAGGCAAAACGGGCTAGGAACGGGGAGATAACAACAAACTGGGCCACTAGAGACCACCTAGGCATTTCCTGGAGAAAATACAGTTGCAAGCACATGGCAGGCCTATTGGCTGACACATGGCACCTCCTTTGCCCCCAACACTCTCCTGAGCTGTCACCTCTCAGCCCCAAGGCAAACCAACCCAGAGCCATGTGGAGGGCCCTATGTAAGGCACAACTGGCAGAGATGCATCAAAGCAAGAGAAAATCCATCCTGGCCACATCCTCAGAGGATGAACCACACAATCAGAGAAGCTGGGGAAGCCAAGCAAAAGGCTGCAGTCCCTAGGAGTAAGCAGGGTGATTCCTGAGCTTCAGAGATGCAAGATCTATTGGCATTAAGAAAAAGATCTTGGCCTTTCTGAGAGTGGCCTGGATTCCTCAGAGGCAGAATAAGCTTTGGATGAGGGGCCCAGACACAAACAGTCTGAAAACCTCCTCAGGAGGAAGCAGAAACGACTCTGGCAGTGCCCCAAGCTGCTGGTGCCATGCTTGCTTGGATCAGCGGAACTCAGGCTCAGCCTGTGGGGCTTCGAGGCAGTGACACCCACCCCCCTACACCCCCATGGAGAGAGTGGACACAGGGCACCACCTCCCATGGGCCAGTTGCATCCTAACCTCTGGGGCTCTCAAGAGAGAAAGAAGTTGTGACTGAAAGTAAAAAAAAAACCTGTCATTTTAGAGAGAGAAAAACAAAACACAACCAGTGGTATAACTTAAGGAGCATTGCTTTGACATTAATACGTTTACGTAGTGTTGCTACACTGTCTCGCTCTTCAATATCAGGAGATCCAAATGGGACACTCTGGAGGGGACAGGCATTTTTGGTACCATACCAAATGGAAGATATTAGGTCCTGCATTTCTTTTTTTTTTTTTTTGTATTTTTGAGGCAGGGTCTCACTATGCAGTTCAGGCTGGCTTTGAGCTCACTTTTGTAGCCCAGGCTGGTCTCAAACTCACGCCGATCCTCCTGCCTCAGCCTCCCGAGTGCTGGGATTACAGGCGTGCACCACCACACCCAGCAGGTCCTGCATTTCTTCTTCACAAGTTCATGTTGTTACTTATGCTAAGTTAGCATTCTACAGTATGATCAAAATATAGCCCTTAACATTTGCCAGGAAGAACACAAAAGCTGGCCTTCAAAGCCCAC
The DNA here is from genome assembly GCA_004027025.1 of Myocastor coypus. Lineage (NCBI taxonomy): Eukaryota > Metazoa > Chordata > Mammalia > Rodentia > Myocastoridae > Myocastor > Myocastor coypus. The sequence continues at coordinate 29,879 of PVJA010015795.1, read as the reverse complement.
AGTGCCTCTGGCCACGGCTCCCCATCCCTGGGCCTGACTCCCGATGTGCCTCCTGACCTGCTGCCCACAGATGGAGCGGCCGGGCCCACCAGTGGGTTTGGGAGCCCCTGTAGGTGGCTGGAGGCCCCCATTCGCTGTTCCCTCCTCACCCTCCAGGCCTGGCCCTGTGGTCTCAGCTGCCCTTGGTGGTGGGCAGCAACCTCTTCTTCTCCTGCCCAGAGGCCCAGGACATGAACCACCACAGATTACTGTTCAGGCCACCAGTGTTCCGTGCTGGTGCTGCCTCCCGAGCAGAGCATCCTCTTCCTCTCCCTAGACCCGTAGACCTGTCTCAAGGGTCCACAGCCATCGATGGTCAGCCCGACGTCACTCACGCCTTCTGCCACCCGCTTAGAGGGGCAGGCTCTGTCGGCCTGGAGCTCCACCTCTGAACATCCTCCTCCTCAGGACCTCATTGCCTGAGCCCATGCCTAGCCAAGGCTGCACCTCCTACATCCCAGCCTACAGATGATGCCTGGGATTCTTCCACTCCCTGCCTGTGAGGTCCACAGGCTAACATCACACAGCAACTGTACAGAGCTGTAAGGTGAGGTGAGCTCATCCAGCAGGAGGTCAGCAGGGCTCCCCTCACAGACCCCCTACCGTGAGCCTGCCTCTGCGGACATCTCCTAGAGAATAGCTTCCAAGGCCAACTTCCTCCCAGTTCTCTGGGGTCTGCAGGGAGCTTCTCCCACCTCTTGGGGGCAGCATCACCCTTTGCTGGCTGCAGAGGGCACAGCTCAAGGCACGTGGTTTGAGAAGCCTGGTCTCCCGCTAAGCTAGGGTGATGTTGAGCTCTGGACTAGAGAGCAGGCCCGCTGTCACAGCGGTGGCCACCAGAACAGAAGAGGCACCCTGGATCAGAGGGCATCTGGAGTCGCTGGGGGCTGGGGCACTGGGGGCTCATGGAAGTAGTAGGGCTGGAAGAGTCTCTCGTGGCTGCACAGCTCCATGGCCCGGTAGGTGTGCGAGAGGAGGTGGGGGAAGCGTGAGGTGAAGTAGCGCACAAAGTCATCGGGGAGGGAGCCCAGGGTCTCCTGCACCTCCACGGGGAGCTCCCGGTAGTGGTGCTTCTGCAAAGAGGCAGAAACCAGAGATGAGTGGCCAGGAGACAGAGTGCCAGAGGAGCATAAATGCAAACATGCATGCCCAGCAGGACACTGCCATCTGTTAGCTGTTCCACTTCTGGTTGTTCTGGTCTCCTACACGTGGCTGTTCATTGTGATGCATAGCTGGACACTATGATGCATACTGTATAAACCAATCCCCAAGTGATAAGCTATTCTGCCTCTGTATTTCCTGCTTGCTCATTTCATAAAAGCTCTAGACCACCAGAGAGCCAGGCCTGATATTCTGGGAATGATTCAGATCAGTGCCTGTTGACATAAACAAATTTGCCTCTAAATTCAGTGTTTCTTCCTACTGTAGCGCTAGCTGCTTCTTTGAAAGAACAGAGCTCTGTGGGCTCCACGGTGTGTCCCAGTCAGCCTGCCTACTTCCCTGCCTTCAGGAAGATGCCTCCCAGCAAGCCTGAGCTGAGAGTGGGAGCCCCACAACCAGGCAGCATGTCCAGCAGGGCTGCACAGGCCAGAGAGGGCCTGCCGCTCTGGGTGACAGGGTGACAGCACCTGGAACTGCAGGGTGTGTCCAACGAACTTGGAGGTCACCACTGTGCTGGCCCCGGCCCCTGTTTGAAAGTTGTTTGGTGACAACACAGAGATAATCACCCCCACCCCCCCCCCCCAGAGAACAAGCAGGAAACCAGGCCTGTATGTGAAGGTGCTCGAGCCACCTACCCATGCTGGTGTGGTGGCTGCCAGGCAGCTGGAGGGCCCCGTGAAGGACATGGGCTCAGAGACACTGCTCCTAAGTGCTTAATGCTGCACACTGACATCCCAAGAGAAACCCCCCATGAGGGAGGAGAAAGCCTTTAAACATGTTAGGTCCAGCTGAGGCCGAGGAGCCTGGAGTGGTGGAACCCAGGAGGAAGAACAGCATCCCCAAGACCAGGCAGAGCAGGATGCCTGCAGGGCAGCATCTCCCTCCCAGCAGCTACAGGCCCCGTACCTTGTTCCTCATGGCTCGCAGGAGATCTCTGACAGAGCCACCTTTGTAGGTTCTGAATTTACGCAGATCTAGAAAAACATTAAGGGATGTAAGGGCTGCGTAAGTAACAAATCCATCTTTAGGAGAGAACCATTCCTAGACCCTGGGGATGAGCAGCTGGACTGGGACATCGCTTTAGGGAGTCCTGGGGCAGACCGGAGCTTGGCATTCTGCTTGTCACCCCCTGGGACATAACACTGGGTGAACCTGTCACCTAGAGAAACCAGGTGCGACCCAACCAGTGTAATCCGGCCCCAGAGTCACACCAAAGGAATTCTCAGCCCCAAGAAAAGGGACATGGGACCCAGCCAGCTGGACATGCTCTGTCCACGCCAACCCCTTGAAGTTCCCTGCTGCTGCTCTTGAAGCCTTCCCAGGTGCACATGCACACCTGTCTGGAGTGGCACAGTGATGTTCTCACGCCAATCCATCTTCACCACGGCTCGCCCGCCCCTCTCCAGCTGCCTCACGATTGGGCCATCCAGGGACTCCTTTTCTATTCGGTCACTCACATCCTGGGAAGGAAACAAAGCAATAGATGTTGGGCAGTGTGAGAGACACTGGGCCCAGGAGGACAGACTTCATCATGATGTCATCAATGGCCATGCTGCGTAGCTAGAGACTGAGGTTCCCTGGCAGCCCACTAGAGCAGGGCCTGAGCGTGCTGTGCTCCACCACCCTCACCCAGGACTTCCACCTGTGGGTGGCTGTGGCTGGCACTCACAGGGACAGGCCAGAGACCCTGTGCCCACCATGGGGTGCCACAGCAAGAGGCACACCTAGGCCCAGGTGTGTAGGTATCTGGTAAGTTCACCTCTGGACACAGGCACCACAGCTACCCAGAGCCACAGACACAGCTATCTTTGCCAGTGAGCTAGCACCAGAGGGAAGAATAAGCTTGAACTGACTCATGGATGCACTGAGATGGGCCCTGCTGAAATCCCATTGGCTGGGTCCCCGCTCCTCACCTGGACACTAGAGAAGCATGACACAAGCTGAGCACAGTGACACAAACCTGGAATCCCAACATTCTGGGAGGCTGAGGTCGGAGGTAGGAGGCTCACAAGTTTGAGCCTAGCCTAGGCAACTCAAGCAATGTAGCAAGAACCCATCTCAAAGGTGAAGGGGTGAGGGTTGGAACACAGTTCAGGGTGAGGGTCCTGGAGTCAATTCCCATGGTAACAGAGAGAAAGAAAGGGGGGGGGGAAAGAAAGAGAGGGGAAGGGAGGGAGGGAGGGAGGGAGGGAGGGAGGGAAGGAGGAAAGATGTAGGCTGAGCCCTCTTTCCAAAGAGGAAACTTGGTAGAGTATGAAGACCTAATATCAGCCCCTCTGAGCCACTCACTGCAGCCTGGGTCCTTGGCTGAAGGAAGAGGGAGCAGGGAGCCCCTCCTTGTTAATGTTAAGCAGCGCAAGAGAATCACGGTCTTGTCTTTCTCTGAAAACAATGGAGTCAGATAGCCTAACCAGTTTGAAATTCTAGAGAAAGTCTTTGGAGAGGTGAGATGATCACCCTGGGCATGCTGGGGACATATTTGTGGGCTATCAGGCAGCTACTGCTGGTAACGCGGATGGAAGCTAGCCCGAACACATGTCTTAGAGGTGCTGACCCTAACCTATGTCTCTTGGTGTAAATTTTATTCCTGTTTTATTTTTATTTTATTTTATTTTTTTTAAAGATTTTTTTATTTTATTTATTTATTTATTTTTCTTGTTTCAGAACCTTTGTTTATTCACTCATTTTCATGGCCGGCTCAGCCCACCATGAGGGCAGGGCTGGCGCAGCATGTGGTGCCGGGGATTGAACCGAGGTCCCTGAAGCTGCCCAAGCTTTCCCAAGCAGGCGCTTTAGACCACTGAGCCATCCCGCCGGGCCCTTATTCCTGTTTCATATTTTGCTACCAAGTGACCTAGAGCTGGGAGTTTTCATGTCCCATCCTCTGGGAGGCAGTGGTTGATCTGATGTCACTCTCTCACGCTACCTGGGAAAGCAGTACCAACCCCTCCCCGCTCCTCCAGAACAGTGTTAACAGCACCCACTCTGTACAGATCCAGACAAAAGCCCTCTCCTAGGGGCCTGCTCTGCAGAGCCAGCGCTGGGCAGAAGGCCCAGGAGCACCATGTAAATCCGAGAAATAGCTTGTAGAAATCCACCTGGCAAGGTCACAAAGCCACAGCTGTCCAACCACCAAAGGAGCCTGTGGTCAATGAGCTCACAGAACACGCAAATGAAATTGTATGATGTCTGAGATGTACCCCAAATAATCCCAGGTGGGCAGAGGGCAGAAGCTGGGGGACGGTAGCAGAAGTATCTGCCCTACCTCTGTGAGGTCTGAAAACTCCGTGGTATAAAGTTGAAAGATTATGGCAGACTGATGTGATATGCCACAGTCGCTAAAATTTTAGAACTCACATGAAAAGTCCTTAAATACTATAGACAGTGAAAACAGGCAAGACACAAAGCTGTAGATACAGCGTGATGCCTTGGTTATGGGACTGCGAGTCATTTCTTTTATTCTTTGTCACTTTTGCCTGCATTTCAAAACCTGGAAGACACTGAAGACTTTGGATAGAGGATCAGACATGTGTACCTGGAAGAACTGAAGCTGCTTTTCCACACTCCAGAAGAAGGGGTGTTTGAGCACGTGCTTCGCAGAGGGCCGCTGCTGGGGGTCCATGGAGATCATGTTCTCTATCAGCTCGCGGGCGATGACGTCTTCTGTAAGAGAGAAAAACAAACAGAAAAATAAACTGAACTCCAAGCCACAAGAACTCCCAAACACTTTCCCAGCCTTTGATACAGGATTCCATTTATAGCTGACTCTGATGAAGTCACTGGGAACTTCAGGGCACCCTTCCCTAGTGAGGCTCCTCACTGTGTGCGCTGCGGAAGGGCTGACCAGAAATACCCAACAGCTGGGGTGGGGAGGCCCCATGCTGTGCCTCCAGGCGCTGGAGCTGAGTCACTGGAAGGACTCTGTAGTTACCTCTGGATTGTCACAGACAGGCATTCAAGAAGAAGCTAAAAATGTGTGGTTTTACCTCATTTTTGTGAAAGTACCAATGTCTAGATCAATGATCACTATAACATACGCAAGCTTGTTAAGGACAGTCATCCCAATGTGATGGAATTAACAGCCTTCATGCTCCTGTTTTTCCACAGTGAATAACGTAAGTTAGCGTAAGTTATTCACTAAATCCATAAGCAAAACAAGATTTTAACTTTTTCAAAAGTTAGCCTGGGAATATTATGGGACAATTATCATCCAACAATTCCCAAATTCAAAAAGACTTTTTATACCTGAGCCAGGGCAGCGTGGGCAGAGCCCAGCAGCAACTGCATCTGATGACCACGGCCCCTCCCAGAGTGCAGTTTATGAAGCCCAGAAGCTGTCCACCCCGACGCCAGTGCACAAACGGCCTCAAGTTATTCAACCCTCATAGGGCAAGTTGCAAAAGAGAGGCCTTACCCAGGTCACATGGAAGCAGGACCTCCAAGGGTCACCCTGGCCAGCCTTCCCCCAGCCCTGCCAACAGTTGGCCTTCCTCAAGGAGGGGATGCAGCTGGATGGCAGGGAGGCCACCCCAGCCCAGGGCTCAGCTACTCACCATGCTTCTCGGTGTGGAAGCAGTCGAGACTGTAGGCACCCAGGAGGATGTTGGCCTGCCGCTGCAGCGACTTGCCAAAAGGGTGGCTGCCCTCAGAGATGACGTAGTAAAAGACACAGCCTGCGGAGAAGATATCCACCGTATAGGTCTGAAAGAAACACAGGGCGTGACAGGCCTCAGGCAGAGTCCTCACCTCCCCTGCAGCCAGCCAGGGAAGGTCAAAGCACTGTGGCTGCATCAGCCCAGGAGGTGTCCTAGGGAGTCATGGTGCCCAGGGCAGCGAGGGCTGGTATCATGGTTGTGGTGCACAGCGAGGGGCCAGGGGCCAACTTCTTGGGACACAGGCTCTGGGGAAGCCATTGCTTCCTCCTATGTAAGGGGAGGACAGCGACAGGTTGTGCCTCATCACCGGCACTTGCAAAAAGATCTGATGCACTCTGATAACAGCCATGGACAGCAGTACTTGGCCTGAGGAGACTCTCCTGGCTGTCAGAGATGTTTACCCAACCAACAGGGAAGCCTTTGTTGGAGGGACTTCTGTGCATTTGCTTCCCTATTACACCCCAGGAACTAATGGGTGAGCAACTGGACCATTTTTGGTTCAGAAACAGATCTGGAAAGATCTGAATAATGCTTTTGCCTTATCCTTCCAAATCATTCGGAGTCTAGGGGTGAGTTTTTTTTTTTTGTTGTTGTTTTGTTTTGTTTTTGTTTTTTTGGTCTTTTTGAGACAGGGTCTTGCTGTGTGACTCAGGCTGGCCTTGAGCTCACTTTTGTAGTCCAGGCTGGTCTCAAACTCACACTGATCCTCCTGCCACAGCCTCCCAAGTGCTGGGATTACAGGCGTGCGCCACCACGCCTGGCCTAGGGATGAGCTTTGTAAGCAAATATGCAGTGTGGCTTTCAGCAGGCACTACTTAGGGTGTCACATGGAAGGCCCAAGCATGGCCTGCAGTCTGACTGACAGCTCTCCCCTCAGATTCTCCACCAGGCAGCCTGGGAGACAAAGCCATGCTGACCAAACAAGGCTTTCCTGATATGGCATGCTCAGCTCACGGCAGCCTTGACACCATCTCAAAGACATGAAAAGAAGTGTTGCCAGGTGTGGTGGCGCATGCCTGTAATCCCAGCACTCGGGAGGCTGAGGCAGGAGGATCGATGCAAGTTCAAGACCAGCCTGGGCTACCAAAGTGAGCTCAGAACCAGCCTGAACTGCATAGCGAGACCCTGTCTCAAAAAGACAAAAAAAAAAAAAAAGAAGTGTTTAAGGACAAGCCAGTAGGATGAGCTGCTAGTGACAAACCAGGGCAAGACTCAGGTGTTCAGATCTTAGACCTGCAACTCTTGAATTTTCTCTGGGCAGAAGACAGATGGGATAGGAAAGCACAGCCCACAGCCATAGCCCTTGCCTGACTGTAGCCTTGCGTTCTCACAGACCCATCCCCTGCTTCCCACTGGGATTACAGCATGTGGCACTGTGCCCAGCAAGGTGCGCCACTGTGCCACTGAGCAAAATGCTCAACCACAAGTGGACTCTTGGCAGAAGGATGGCGACACCAGCTGGAAGGGACTCTTGTTGGCTAAATTTGAAACCACCTGAAGATGAGAAGGAGAAGGGGTAAAAGTAAGAGCTGATTATGGTACTACTTAAAAATCTTTGCTGGGCACAGTGGCATAGGACTTTCCAGCACTGGGAGGCTGCAGCAGGAGGATCGCCTCAAGTCTGAGCTAGCCTGGTCTAGAGTGAGTTCAACACTACCCTGAGCCACATAGCAAGGCATTGTCTTAAAAGAAAAATCTTTGGGTCAGGGAGATGGCTCAGCAGACTAAACAACTGCTTAGGCAAATGCAGGGACCAGGGTTTGATCCCTGTACCACATGCAGGGCTGGCCCCACTCCTAGGCACACTGAGCCAGTCACCGAGTATGGATGTGGTGGTGCATGCCTATAATCCCAGCGTGAGAGGCTGAAAACAGGAGGCTCACTGTGAGTCTGAGCTGTGCTGTGAGACCCTGAGCAAAATACATTTAAAACAATGAAAAAAAAAAAAAAGGAAGGTTCTTGAGTGCACAGTGATTATTGAAAAGGTCAAGGAGGAGGAGGAAGAGCAAACAGGGAGTAAAAGCACAGCTATTCTTTTGCCTAAAAAATGCCAACAAATAAATACACAAGAACGTCACATGCTTCAGGCAAGAGCGCAAGCCACTGGGCCGGTGATACTGCCAAGGGTTGCCCTGCACAGGACTTGCTAAAGCGAAGAGGAAAGGAACCTTCAGCAGAGGTAGCTGATATAGCCACCCCGGGTCAGCATCCCTGAAGAGGTGCTCTAACAATGCACCACCGCCGTCTGGAGCCTCCTGACACAGTGGCCTGGGCTCTGCTCTTGCCTCACTCATGTTGCTTGCATTTCATTGAGCTGCAAGACCTAATTTCTTGTGCATGAGAAGTTTGAAGAATACAAAGCAACAACAAGCACTGTCGCAGGAGCCCAACAAGCCCAGAATGGAGCATTCTACAAACGGCTGCCTGGGCTCCAAAATGCCAGCACTGGGAAGCAAAATAGAAGGAAGACCACTGAATTCAGAGTGCGCCAGACACAATACAACACGACCAGTGGGTCCTGGGTGGCACACAAGGCCAGTGTGTACAAGACTTTTAGGGACAGACGGGAAGGGTGAGTGTGCAGCGACCATCAGATGAGAGGTCAAGACATCACTCAGTGCTGGGGGGTGGGGCGTGGAGAGCACTCGGTGGTGGGGAGGTGGCCCCATGCTTGCTCTCAGATGTATGTGGAATGGCTTGGGGATGTGACACACCTACTTATGTTTTCAGGCTTCAGTGACAAATCAATAACAGATAATGCAAATACAGCCAAAATATAATAAAGGTTGGGTCCATGTGAGGCACACAGGTCATTGCTGCTTTCAATTTTCTATGTGTCTACACTTCTCAAAGTCAGAAGCTGTGAAAATAGGAGTAAATATAAAAAATACCGAAGCTGGAAGTCCCATCATCTTAGGCAAGTCTGGATTAACCCAGCTTCCCAAAACAAAAAAGAGAGCTAAGTGCCTAGAAGAGCCCAGCCTGGTAGGTACATGCCTACAATCCTAGCTACTGGGAAACCGAGGCAGAAGGGCTGCAAGCTGGACACCAGCCAGGGAACTTAGTGAGTCCCTCACAACCAAAGTGAAAGGCTAGAGAAGCAGCTCAGTGCAGGCTGCTCACCCAGCATGTGAGGTTCTAGTTTCACTCATCAGGGCTGTGAGGAAAAGTGATTGCAAGAGTAGGAAAAAAGAAAAGACCAGGCCGGCAAGACAGCTCAGTGGTCTAAAGCACTTACTTCAGAAAGCTTAGGCAATTGCAAGGACCGTGGTTCAATCCATGGCACAACATGCTGTGCCAACCCCACCCCCAGGGCAGGCTGAGCTGGCCATAATACAAAAAAAGAAAAGACCAAGTCTGATCCCACCTTATGTCTGAGCATCAGGCCGTTCGGGAAGCTCTTTGGTCAAGTGTGTTTTCCCAGCAACACCTGCCATAGCCCCAGCCTTGGTTGGGAAGGTTCTGAACCTGGTTCTGAGGTTTTCAGATCACAAAGCCCATTACTCACGGGGTTCTCCTTGCAGTCTTCGCTTAGCATCTCTGGGGCAATCCAGCCCTCGGTGCCGGGTACCCCAGATCGGCGGCTAAAACTGTGCCTGCCCACTGCTAACTTCTTGCAGAGGCCGAAGTCAGAGATCATGGCCTTGATCCTGCCGTGTGCATTGGGCATGGACAGCAGGATATTGTGGGGCTTCAGATCTCTGTGAACTGAGAGAACTTTAGTCACACAAGGCAGAGGTGGTGAGCCTATGGCAGCAGCGCCCCCTGCTGGCATGCAGCCACATTGTCCCAGCAGCCAAATATTGCTAACTGGCTTCTGTGCTAAACTCTCAGTGCTCTGGTGGGCTGCAGCTTGGGCACTCTTCTCTAAAGGCTCCCCACTGTGGCTACAAAGCGCACATGACAACCATGGTCTCCTGCAAGATGGGCGGGACCCTGCCAGACTCCCAACATGCCTGTGCCACCTCCATAGTTCTGACTTTCAGCTATGCAAGATTCTACCTTAAATTCATATGCACCTTGTCCAGAGACCACCCAACATCCCCCCACTCCTGCACATGGCTGAGTTAAGGAAGCAAGGTACCAGGGGGCTGTGGTGCCTCCCACAAGCCCTGCCAGCACCGGCCTCTCACCAATGTTGAGGGAGTGGAGATGTGCCAGGCCCGAGGTGGTTTGTTGCAGCAAAGCAATGGGCTCCAGGCCGAGGTGGGCGAAATCCTTCTGTTCCACGTACTGCAAGACATGCAATGGCCCGGTCAGGGCATACAGCCCTCAGGCATTCCTGGCTGCTGAGGTAATATTCTCCAAAGATTCTGAAAGAATGGGCTCACCTAAGTAAAGCTCCAGTGCACTAATTTACCATGGGAAAGATAAGACAAGACTCAAATTCAGTGCTGAACCTGGGAAAAGGGTCGCTTGTTGGATCTTTTGGCCTGGAGTCAGCATCCAGCAACCTCCAAGTCCACGTGAGCCAAGGCTGCCAAGGTGCACAGAGTGGACTAAGCTATGCTGTACTTGGTACTCATGGCCACAAACATGTACATCTGTCCCATATAGCAAGCTATACACTTAGAATGAGTGCCCTTCACTAAACTTCAGTGAAGTTAGTAAAATAATCACAATAATCAGTTTGTAGTCCCTAAAATAGCACCCCGAGTGGTGGTGGTGGGGAGGCTGTGGCAGTTGTGGTCAAACTGCTAGCGATGCTGGCATTCACAGCCAAACAGGCCCACCTCCTGCAGGGTGGCCGCACACAGCTCGATGGCGATGTACTGGAACTGCCGGTCCCTCTCTGTGCAGAAGTAGCGGATCACGTTGGGGTGCTCATCGGACTCCCGCAGCAGCTGGACCTCGCGGTCTGCAAAACTGAAGCACTCAGGCAGTATCCTCTTTACGGCCACATCCCGACTGTCAAATGTACCCCTGCAGGACAAGGAGTGGCAGGTGTATGCAGAATGTGAGTTGAGCTGTGGAAATCAGATGGGACCTATGGGCCCACAGGGCTGCCCTGTGACATTGGGACACCTCACAGCCCTACAGCCCGGGGGCCTGGCCCAGCAGGCAGCCAGGGCCCTTCTTTTTCCTCTCACATGAGTGCTGGGCACTGCTTTGGTCTCCTGTGCCCTGGAGCCTGGTACTGCATCCCATCAGGCACTGACACATCTGGGGGCATGGAACTGGCTCCACACTTACCGGTACACAATGGTGCCCTCAGCTCCATGGCCCAGCACATCTTTGGGACAGAATGAAATTTTTCCAACTACCACCATGCTAGTTTCCTCATCTGGAACAAAACACAAGACAGAAAAGATCATTTTAAACAGCTACTACCACAGGGTATGGTGGCACATGCCTGTAATCCCAGCACTCGGGAGGCTGAGGCAGGAGGATCGCTGGGGGTCCGAGGCCAGCCTAGACTACAAAAGTGAGCTCAAAGCCAGCCTGGACTGCATAGTGAGACCCTGTTTCAAAAGACAAAATAACAGTAGCAACAACAATAAAAAAACCTCCAAAACTCTTCAGGGCTAAAAATGACTACCAGCTTCCTCAGCTGAGTTGAGACCTAAGGCTCTACATGCCAGACTCTGGCAGGAAGCGCTGGGCTATGCTCACTGCCCATCTGTGCTGGGGCTCCCCCCACCCCAAAGCTCTGTGCCTCAACTCTCTAGCAGAGATGGTGGAAGTGTAAAATAAGAGACTTTGGGAGCCAGGGCTCTGGGTCCCACCATATTCTCGGTCCCCACAGAATCTGAGCCTTGACCTCTGGCCTCGGCCACTCCTGAAAGTAGGTCACAGTTGCTCTTTTCTACTGTCCTCTAGCCAGTCCCAGAGTTTTCAGAGCCTAAGCGTTAGCGCCACCCTACACGGGCCGACGGAAGGAGCACCAACATGACCTCAAAGTCCTCTGGGGGGCAGGGGCCCATCCCACCAGGACCATAGCGTGGGAGGGTGCTGGGAGCCGCAAGAAGCCAGGACTTTGATCAAGTGTGTGTAGGTGGGACTGGGTCTCCCTGCCTGGAGCAGAAAGCTACCCTACTGCTGAGAAAAACATCCTGTCTGGTTCAGGCCAGCTATTGGTTGCTGGGTAGTCTTGTGTTATGGGATGCAAACTTTGTAAGAGTATAAATAAAGGACCGTTTTTGCGTGCATTGAGTTAGTCTTGCCCATCAGGCAGACTGGCGACCACCTAGACCAACTTTTCATTTTGCTGACCCTTCTGATTCCTACTGCCCTGTCTCCCCGGGGTTGATAAGATCAACAGATCCCTACATTTATGGATCCCTACATTTGGTGCCCGAACAGGGACCCCAGTATGAGGTAAGCGTGGGTGGAGAAACCACTTCCAAAATGCGCACAAGGTGGGGAAGTGGAGCCGGTTAGAGCGAGCAGTAGTCTGCACTGGTGTGCACTGGCGCTGGCTACTAGGTGTAAAACTTGAGAAAGGGGTTCACTAGGGCCAGGACAGTCTCATTAGGGCCAGGGGAGGGCCTCACGAAGGCGAAGAGGGGCTCACTAGGGACAGGAGGAGTTCATTAGGGCCAACGGGGCTCACTAGGGCCAGAGAGATAACCAAAGCACAAAGAGAGAGAAAAGTTTTTTTTTTTTTTTTTGTGGGACCAGGGTTCGAACTCACGACCTTGCACTTGCCCAGCAGGCACTTGTGCCTCGGAGCTATCTCCCCAGCCCCGAGAGAAAAGATTTTAAAAAGCGTAAAAGATTCGATTGCATTAACGATGGGGCAAACAGTTTCAAGAACCATAAATATAGATAGGTGTATATAGATGTATATAAGAATGTTTGTTGTTTTTTGGTTTTTGTATTTGTGCTATTTTCAAAGACTACTATAAAGGACTTAGTGTGGAGAACTGTTTTAAAATCAAGTCCAAAACAGGACAAGGTAGATAGAGTAAATGTAAAACAGGTAGAGCTTAAGCCCTATAACGTTGCTCAATTAACAGACAAAAGAAAACATTCTGCCGGGCGTGGTGGCGCACGCCTGTAATCCTAGCACTCGGGAGGCTGAGGCAGGAGGATCAGTGTGAGTTCGAGACCAGCCTGGGCTACAAAAGTGACCTCAAGGCCAGCCTGAACTGCATAGTGAGACCCTGTCTCAAAAAGACAAAAAAAAAAAAAAGAAAACATTCTTTTAAATCGGGAGCCTGGGGCCCGGCGGGATGGCTCAGTGGTCTAAAGCGCTTGCTTGGGAAAGCTTGGGCGGCTTCAGGGACCGCGGTTCGATCCCCGGCACCACATGCTGTGCCAGCCCTGCCCTCGGGGTGGGCTGAGTCGGCCATAAAAATGAGTGAATAAACAAAAATGAGTGAATAAACAAAACTTGTTTTAAAAAAAAAAAAAAAAAATCGGGAGCCTTTGATTCCAAGCAACACGGTGCTCCTGGGGCTAGGGGCACAAACTGTGCTTCAGGAGGCTTCTGTGCTCTGATTTTGCCTCTGGAAACCAAGCTGGGATTCCCTAGCCGCCTGTTTGCCTCATCCGGCCAGAGGTTAATTAATGCATATCACCAACTACAGTCCTGTGTGCCTGGTGCTATGTAGGGGGGTCATGAGTATGGTAGCCTGTGGCCTTGGCGTTGGCTATTCATGTTACTGGCATTGCAAATTTGTTAGGCTCAAGATAATATCTATGGTTAATATCTGGAGAAAAGGAAAACTTACCCAATGGGTTTTATGGAGCCACAAGCCACAAGCCTGACCAAAACAGCTCAAAAAAACTTCACTTGAATCATAGATTTAAACTAAATTGTTGGTCTTCATAAATCCCTATCCTTTAAAACCTTAAGATAATTACACAAGCTGTTGGTACTTACCGCCCTCCTGTTCCCTTCACTTTGAGTTTAGTAGAAATGCTAACCGACTGTATGGCCCTAAATGAGTTTAAAAAAAAAAAAAAAAAAAAAAATAGCTAAAGTGGGTTTAAATCCAGGAGGCTACTATAAAAAGAACATACAGATAACAAGAAACAGACAGGGAATGTGTTTTACAATTTTAACAATTACAAAGGATTTGCTAATTGTAAAGGACACCTTTGCTAGCACAAACAATCAACTGACCTTTACATTACAACTATGTAACAAACTAAGAGCTCTACCTTTAGGGCCTGGAGGGAACTCCTTAAACCTTTTCAAGATTGTGCAGCAGGTTTCTTACAAGCTACTAAGATCATCAGTGCTAGAAATAATAGTTCAATAATTGGCCTTCAAAAATAAATTAAACAATGTTATTCAAGTATAACACACTATTTTAAGTTCTACAGAAGATAGACCTACAGCAACAAAAAAGGAATTCCATCAATGGAAAGGACCCAGTCCACTGCTAACCTGGGGGAGGGAGTATTCTTGTTTTTACAGAGAATGCTGAATGACCTATTTGGGTACAAGAACATGTTATCAGACTACACCATGATGCCAGATCTGAGGAAAAAAAAAAAAAGTTAATGAGGCCAGATCCAACCAGGGGCCTACTAAAGGAACTAACAAAACAAAAACCTAAGGTTTAAATGGGTGGTAAAATATATAATGATAACTGAACTAAATTTTACTAAATATACGGCATAGATGTTAGAGATGAGACATGTTACCTTTTCAAAAATTTCTGATAAGAGATCTCTGTTTACTGATAACAAAATCTGACTAGTCTAGTTACCATTATTTAAAAAATGCAATAGTAAGTTAATCTGACCAGATATATAGTCGAGTGCACTCATAATTTTATAAAGATGGCCATTTATATATATTGTGTTGTTGTCTGTGTGTGTCATTATGTGAACAGCTGTTCCCCCTTTTGTTATTGTTTTACCTTTTTTTTCTTTTTGGTCAATACAACATGGGATATACAAGCTTAAAAGCATGTTCTTTTCAAAAGTTAGCAGCTGGTTTAAATCATATCAAAATTGAGGGCTATGAGGATAGCCAATATTTTGGCCTTAGCCCTTCAAGGTCAGTAAGGACTCAGGATATAAGAGAACCTGTGCTGTAATATCCTATAACTCAGAAGTGTCTCAAATTTTCTGGTCAAGATTATGGGACCTCAGAGGAAAGGGGTAAATGAACTATAATGTGTCTAAGGAGAGTCATCCGGAGAAAAACACTGTCTCAGGCTTTCACAGAAAGCAAACTGGCCAAGCAATGGCCATGACTCGTCCCGAAGGCTGACACTAACAACAGTTCTTTTTTTTTTTTTGTCTTTTGGAGACAGGGTCTTGCTTTGCAGTTGAGGCTGGCCTTGAGCTCACTTTTGTAGCCCAGGCTGGTCTCGAACTTTCACCAATCCTGCCTCAGCCTACCGAGTGCTGGGATTACAGGCGTGAGCCACCACGCCCGGCTCAAGTACTATATATGGTCCCAAAGTTAATCCTGAGGGGATATGACCTTGGAAGATACAAAAAATGAATGTTTTGTTATACAGGTCTTGCTTTGACTTGCCCTTGATCACCCAGCAAAAAAAGCTTAATTACAATGCATGAAACACAGAGCTAGACTGATGAGACCAGCTGTAGGAGGCTTGGATCAACAGCCTCCAACATTGCAAGCTTCACTGGTGGCCCACTGCAATTGTGGAACATTGGACTGTGTATGCATCTGCTTCCTCTTAATTCAAAGAGAAGAATTTTCTTTTCTTTCTTTCTTTCTTTTTTTTTTTTTCTTTCTTAGCAACATCAACAGGAAGGTGGGTCATGCCCACACATTGTGCTCTGTAGAACTATTGTGAGGACAATATGCAATGTGTCAACTGTTAAAAAAAGAAAGGGGAAAAAGAAAAAAAAAGTAATGTTTATTGAAAGTGTTAATGTTTAATTGTTTGATCAATCTTATATACCTATATCTAATCATCTAAACTGATCTGATGGGGGCCCAGCAGGATGGCTCAGTGGTCTAAAGCGCCTGCTTGGAAAAGCTTGGGCGGCTTCAGGGACCGTGGTTCGATCCCCAGCACCACATGCTGTGCCAGCCCTGCCCTCAGGACAGGCTGAGCCAGCCATGAAAACAAATAAATAAACAAACAGAAGTTCTGAAATAAGAACAACAACAACAACAAAAAAAAAACTGTTGGGTTTTCTCTTAGAATGGTTTTGGTATTCAACTAACTTATTTATTTATTTTTCCTCAGAACTGGGGATTGAACTCAGGCCCTTGTGTTTGCCAGGCAAGCGCTTATTCTATTGAGCTATCTCCCCAGCCCCTTGGTATTCAACTAACTTAAAAAACAAAAGTCTGCGTATGTGTATGGTAACTCATTATTGTTAATCTCAGAGTGTCCAAAATGTAACCATAATTCCAAGTGTACAGGTCTTCTACAATGTTAAAGATTGCTTATTATAATAAGACTTTCAAATTGAAATTAAAAAGAAATATGGGGGAAGGAAAGAAAAAGCTTTGTGATATATGTCTCATTTAAGGATAATTAGGTGAAAAATTCATATGTATTAAAGAACATTGGTTGAAAGGATTATGTTAAAAACGGAAATGTATGCTTGTCACAAAATGTTATAAGCATGGTCTGCTATAATGTTGTATATGATTTGATTTCAAAAGTTTTGTGTAAAATTGTGTAATTATTGTTTGTTAGGTGTTTAATATTCAGATAGATAATAATGTTAAGTTACTGCCTCTGTTACAAAGTAATGTCATTAAGCTTTTCTTCTGGATGTTTAACAACTAAGGTTGGCAGACCAAAAATTGGAGATAGATGGGCTAAAAGGATAGCCAATATTTTGGCCCCAGCCCCTCAAGGTCAGTAAAGACTCAGGACAGAAGAGAACCTCTACTGTGATAAGGAGATCATGGGGCCACAGAAGAAAGCGATCAACAAATGTATAGTGTGCCTGAGGAGAATCACCTAGAGAGAAATAATCTCTCAAGCTCTCATAGAGAACAAAATTGGTCAAGCAATGCCATGACTCATTCAGATGGCTGACACTAACATAAGAGCTACGAGGTGCTACATATGGTTCCAAAGATAAATCCTGAGATTGGGCTGACCTTGTTAGATAACAAAAATTATATTTGTATTTATATAGGTCTGGCTTTAACTTGGTCTTAACCATCCAGCAGAAAAATATACATGAGGTGTAAAAGTAATGTCATAGTAATATGCTAAGCTACAAAAGGCTCAAGTGAACTACGATTGACAATTACCAGCTATGCTAAAAACATACTACTATTGTGGACTGTTAGACTATATAGGGTTGGTTACATTGAATTCAGGTATCTATAATCATTGGATTGGCACCAAATATAAAAAGGTCCTTTAAAAACTTCTCCAAATACAGCTCTCCAACTGCAATGAAACATCCATCTTTGACAAGACATGCAGCAAGAAGCCAGGACTTTGATTAAGTAAGTGTGTGTAGGTGGGACTGGGTCTCCCTGCCTGGAGCAGAAAGCTACCCCAGTGCTGAGAAAAACATCCTGTCTGGCTCAGGCCAGCTATTGGTTGCTGGGTAGCCTTGTGTTATGGGATGCAAACTTTGCACAAGTATAAATAAAGGATCATTTTTGGGTGCATTGACTTAGTCTTGCCCATCAGGCAGACTGGTGACCACCTAGCCCAACTTTTCGTCTTGTCTATCTTTCTGATTCTTACTGCTGTGTCTCCCCAGGGTTGAACCATTCACAGTAAGATCAAGGAATTCCTACATTTACGGATCCC
This sequence comes from Myocastor coypus, assembly GCA_004027025.1. Lineage (NCBI taxonomy): Eukaryota > Metazoa > Chordata > Mammalia > Rodentia > Myocastoridae > Myocastor > Myocastor coypus. The sequence continues at coordinate 12,355 of PVJA010015795.1, read as the reverse complement.
TACAGGAGGGAGGGAGGGAGGGAGGGAGGGAAGGAGAGGGCACTGTATGGCCTTGGGAGCAGCCCTTTCTAATCTCACAGGGATGCCACGGAAGGACAAAGTGCACTATAGTTTGCATGCAGCAGCCAAAGGGGACACAAAGCAGCACAAGAGTGGCAGGAGCCTTACCTTCGTCATCCTGCTCCAGGGAGGCACCAGTGCTGGTCTTGGAGGCAGAGCCACTGGAATGGAGGGAGTGGTTGGAGGCTCTGGGGGACGGGCTGGGGCTGCTGGTCCCTGAGCTCTCTGAGTAAGGGCTGGAGGTGTCCAGGAGCTCGGTGTCCTGCAGCAGCTCTCCAGGTGGGTGGAAGGGCAGTTGCTGTTGCTGCTGCTGCTGCTGCTGCTGCTGCAGGAGCTGGAACTGCTGGTGCTGGAGCTGCCGCTGCTGGTGCATGCTCTGCAAAGACACAGCTCTGTCAGACTTGGGTGGCACTCTTGCAGAGAATGGGGAGGGCCCCAAGTCACCAGGAGCCAGGCAGGCCAACTCAATTGGATGCTTGCACGTCCTTCTGCCAGTTAGGCCCTCCTAGGACAACCCACATCGGAGCCTGGTGGGCTGGCTAGGGGATAACGGAATGCCAGAGGGCTGTGCCCCAGGTAGAAGGCAGGGCCACAGGAAGGAGGCTGTGCAGAAGTACTTTAGAACTGTACAGCATGAACGTCTTAGAGAATGGAAAGAATGGCCATCACAGGGTGGTGCGAACAAGCCAGAGCCATGCACTGGCCAAGTCAGTGGTGGCTGGCAGGCCAGCAACAGACAGCAAGCACAGGCTCAGAAGCTCACTGCCACCCATCACAGCCACATGGCCAGCATGAGCTGGGGTGGCCAAGAACCTGCCCCCGATTCCACCTCCTGCCTCCCTCACCCACTCCTCTCAGACTCTGAACAGTCTGCTCCAGCAGCAGTGGTGGCCCAGGCTGGAGAAGGCCCAGGGCATGGCCAACAGGCATGGGGGGCAGGGGATGTTCCAGTTGTACCTTCTCTGCTCAAGTCCTGAGCACCATACACCAAGAAGGTGCTCAGCTTCTCAGAACCTGCTTCCTTTTACTGTGAATAGTAGATGCATAACACCCTCACAAGAGCGTGGTAGTTAAATCACAAGGATAATCTTTGCCCACAGATAGCGAGTGCATAAAGGCTTTGCCACCTGAGTCCCAGGGAAACGCTGTGTCTGGAGGGCATCGTGCCTAGGCGACTTGCTAAAGGGACCAACGTCTCCTGGCACTCTCCACCTCCTAACCGCATAACACTCGCTGTTCATCTTCCACTAGAAAGTCAAAGGAGCCACCTGGCTGCTGCTCCATGCCAGCTGACTGGACAGCAGTCGGAGGAAAGAGCCTCATCTATTATTCCTACTATTAAAAAGGAAGATGGAATGAACTATCCAAAATCTCTGTGGGCAGGTTTAAATATTACCTATCTCAGCCTGTGTATTGAAAAATACTAAATTTAGGTTCAAAGCTCCCCTTTTCTGAGAAGTTTTTCAGCTATAATGCATTGGAAGACAGGCAAATACTAAGCTCTAACTGTGAAAAGCAATGCTATGGATGCCTTTGTCTGGGCCTCACTGACAGAAGACTGCAGGACGCTGGGGGTGTGGCTGGGCCTGAGCCTCACCAGGGGGTAGGAGATGATGAAAGCCACCCAGCCGACCAGTAGGAAGGTGCTCAGGATGATGGTGGCCATGTCCTTGAGCATGGAGTCCACGGGTGCCTCGGGTTTGGCAGGCGCATGAGCCAGCTGCTCCTCCACCTCTGGGGACACGGTGCTGGGTGCGTTTGCTGAAGTCTGGTCAACCAGGTTGATAACCTTGGATGGAACAAAGTCACCACATCACTGCAGAGCCTCTAGCCAGATACGGCACGAGTGACCAGAAGCGCTCCCAGGTGCACAGCTTTCCCTCTTAGCTCCTCAAGAGTCGCTCAGTCAGGCACCTGTCATCACTCCCGGCCCTCGCTCTAACAGGCCACACATTTCTGCCATGGCTGCTACTGCTCAATGTTTTGTTTTGTTTTTTTTTTAATGTTATGGCCGGCTCAGCCTGCTCTGGGGGAGGGGCTGGCGCAGCATGTGGTGCTGGGAATTGAACCGCGGTCCTTTGTGGTTGCCTAAGCTTGCTTAAGGAGATGCCTTAGACCACTGAGCCATCTCACCAGCCCCCTGCTACTGCTCAAAAACCAGCTTCAGAGCAGTATTTTTGGAAATGCCTTCAGACTCTGACATTCTTTTGAAAAATCCTCTATGGAGGCAAAATATTTCCTCTTTTAATGGCACAGCTAGTGTTTGGGGAAACTGAAATTATCTGCAACAAAGTCTGGCTAGACATGGGCAGTCATTCTGATAACATCTTTCCACATGGAAAACGAAAGCCACCACAGGTGCAGCAGGTGCCTAAGAAGTATGAAGCTCCTTTCTCATAGTCTGTAAACATTCAGCAAAACTCCAAAGTTAACATCGACTATCCAAATATTGGAATATTTTTTCCAAAGTTTTTTAAAAGCATCAGAAAGCATTTAGAGGCCCCAAATTAAATCAAATAAAAAGGAGCCCTTTCCCTGAATCTCTGGAGCCTCATGGAATACATGCAGAGATTGAGAAAGACAAGCTTTTGCCAAGTAGCTCTGATTGGGCTGGAGCTCGCTATGTAGGGCAGCCTGGGATTACAGGGATATGCCATCATGCCTGGTTTCTGTAACTTTTGAGAAAAACCTACTGAGCTCTTCTCAAACACCTAGTGTCTCAGGCAGGTTGTCAGCGTTGCCTGAAGAAGCTAACACGGCCTCCAGGCTGTGTGCACTGCTTTGCTGCACAGACCAGCATTTCACCACCTCAGATGGCTGCTTCTCCAGTCCTCCTCTCCCCTTCCAAAGGCTCTGAGCTCTTCTAGGACATCTTGCTCAGCTCACACTTCCCTCTGTGTCCTCACAGCTTGACAGAAGTGGCCTGCCTGGGGCACGCAGGCTGAGGAACGCTTGCTGAGTCTACGACAGGAGTGATACTCCTTACATCTGCCTGCTTGTAACTGTTCAAAAAGTCACTCTCACTATCATAAAGTTGTATCTCAGAATATTTTGGTTGATTTTTTTTTTTTTTTTGTCTTTTTGAGACAGGGTCTCACTATGCAGTTCAGGCTGGCCTTGAGCTCACTTTGGTAGCTCAGGCTGGTCTCAAACTCACACCGACCCTCCTGCCTCAGCTTCCCGAGTGCAGGGATTACAGGCGTGTGCCACCACGCCCGGCTTTTGACTGATTTTTAAAAAGATGTTTTAAGATTAGATGATTAAACATAAAAATCTGGAGCTGGTGAAATGGCTTAGCAGTCTAAAGAGCCTGTTTAGGAAAGCTTAGGCAACCACAGAACCACAGTTCAATCCTGGCACCACATGCTGTGCCAGCTCCACCCCAGGGCAGGCTGAGCTGGCCATAATAAAAAAAACAAAATTAAAAAAAAAAAAAGTGTTTTTAAAAAAAAAAACCCATAAAAATCTGTACTATGACCTGGGAACGGTGGTTCATTCACTCCAGTTATCCCCACACTGGAGAGGCTAAGGCAGGAGGATCACAAGTTTGAGGCCAGACTGGGCTACACAGTTAGACTGTCAAAAAAGAAGAAATAGGGCCCATAAAATAGCTCAGCGGACTAAGTGCTGCTTAAGCAAACACAGGGACCAGGGTTCGATGCCCTGTACCATAAGTCATGCCCCTGCCCCCCACCCCCTTGTGTGCACTCTGGTGCACTGAGCTGGTCACATAGATCAGGTTAGTGTGGTGGTGCATCCCTGTAATCCCAGTGCGGGAGAGGCTGAAAACAGGAGGATCACTATGAGTCTGAGCTGCATAGTGAGACTCTACACCAAATACATTTAGAAAGAAAGAAAGAAAGAAAGAAAGAAAGAAAGAAAGAAAGAAAGAAAGAAAGAAAGAAAGGAAGGAAGGAAAGAAAGAGAAAGAAAGAAAGAAAGAAAGAAAGAAAGAAAGAAAATAGTTTTAGAAGGGGCCTGGGCTGAGGACCCCTTTGAATCTCTCTCAGACAAGTTTCCTTTCCCCAATAAATATATTCTGCTCTTTAAAAAAAAAGGGGTAGCCGGGCGTGGTGGCGCATGCCTGTAATCCCAGCACTCGGGAGGCTGAGGCAGGAGGATTGGTGCTAGTTCGAGACCAGCCTGGGCTACAAAAGTGAGCTCAAGGCCAGCCTCAACTGCACAGTGAGACTCTGTCTCAAAAAGACAAAAAAAAAAAAAAAAAAAAGGGGGGGGGGCGTGTGCTAGGGCTGTAGTTCAGTGTGAAAGACACTGCGTTCAATCTCTACAAAAACAAAAAAGGAAAGAAAGAAAGAAAAGAAAAGAAATGATCATCTGGACTGACTGCTGTGGCCAGCTAGCTGTCTGCTTAGATTAAAGCTGTCTTCTCTCCTTCTTCATACATTTATTTTCCATGTGTTTAACAATGCATTCTGCTATCTCCAGAGGTGAAGGAGAGCAGACACTGTGCTCTGGACTCCTTTCCTCTGGATCAATCTGATACCTCCCCGTGCATCTGTTGTTCCTGGGTGCTCGCACTGGTGGCATCCTCCTGCGCTCCAGCCTAGGCCATTTCTCCATCCCTAGCCCCTAGCTCCTCCAGTATAGCAGCAGGAACTGCCAGGCCTAAGCACCCCTCAAGGCTTCCAGAGTCTCTCTAGCCCCTCTGCTGATCACATGGGGGTCTGCTGAGAGTGCCTGCTGTGCCCCACAGAGCTGACTGGTGGGGACCTAGACAATGGCCTCTTTAAGCCCTGGCCTCTGATGGGGCAGGTAATCACAGAAAGCACCGAGGAGGAGACAAGGAAGGAGACTGAGGTTGAACTCAGCGGGGCTGCTGGATTCATTTACCCAAGACCTCCGAATGTGGTCCCGAGCACTTTCCACTCGCCACACTCTGGCTTCTGGCTGAGACCTGCACAAGCCTGGCACCACCTACTTCTGTGTAGAAAATCCCTTCCTCAACTCCCATTTACTTTTGGTGGGCCTTCTGGCTCTGCTGAGAGCCAGAGCCCTAGGATGCACCCAGTCTCATATATCCTCACAGACTCCCAGCAGCCACCAATGGGGATGGCCTCCCACTACCTGTGGCTCCACTGCCCCCAAAGCTTTGCCACATCCCAAAACCAAAGAAGGCCATTTTCTTAGCTTCTTGACTTTTTCTTTTTTGTGGGACCAGAGATTAAACTCAGGTCCTTGCATTGGCTAGGCAAACGCTTATTCTACTGAGCTATCTCCTCAGCTCCTTTGACTTTTTTTTGACACAGGGTCTCACCAAGTAGCTCAGACTGGCCTCCAACTTTCATTAATCCTCCTGCCTCCATCTCCCCTCACCATGCCTGGCTAGAAGGCCGCTTTTGGAAGGCTGCTTTCAGCTTCCAACATGTAGGTTTCCCTCTTCTCAGGGGTCTATTCTTCCACCCATCCCTCCAGCACGTGACCTCATTTCCCACAGCTCCCTGTCAGACAGCTGCGTCTCCTCATTCCCCCCCACCCCCGTCATTCCCACCCTACAGCCTTGGCCTTCCCTGCCTCTGGTGCCTTCCAGTGCCTGCTCACCTGTGCCTCCTCTCTGTTCACCCTGTCACCTTTCCTACACTCTCCCTCCTTCCCCGCTGTCCCCCCCCCCCCCCCCCCCCCCCCCCCCCCCCCCCCCCCCCCGTCTACCCTTCCACTTAGCTCAGAGCTGTGGATATTGGTGTGGTCCTTCCTGCAGGGGCGAAGTCCATACTATACCCCAGCACCCAGCACCCCATGGCACGGGTGGCAGCTAGTCTGCCCACTTCCCAACTCACTTGCTCAAAGCTCTTTTTCTCGGAGTCGGCAGGAATCACATTTTCCCGATGCTTGGGTAGATTGTTGGGGAATCTCTCCAGCATCTTGGTAGACGCAGACAGCGGGGTTTCATGGTGTCCTACGAGAGGAAACAAACCTTTAGTGAGAACAGCTTCCCGGGTAGCAACGGCACTCAGCCCTAAACTACAGCAGCACCTGCGGGCCACTGGGCTCCACAGGCAAAACCACAGCTCTGGAGTGAGAGGAAGCGAGCAAGTGGCAGGTGCCAGGAGGCAGCACCAAAGCACAAAGCACATTCGTTTGACACAACTTGGCATTCTAGGACTCCCGGGGGGTACAAAGACATGTCCTTGTCACAGAGGGACCAGTTTTTGGGGTGCACTCAAACTGGTGTGGGCATCTGTGCACCTCACAGGTGAAATGTGATGACCAAGCTCCCCTTTCAGTGCTATCCCAGAAGCATCCCCCTGCCAAGCCCCAAACTCAAGTCACACCGTGGCACTCAGCAGGACTCCTGGCCTCCTTTTATCTACACAGAAGCACTGACCTCATGAGTTAGCCCTAGGAAAACCAGAGAAGGGCCAGCAAGATAGCTCAGTGCACTAAGCACCTGCATAGGCCAGCACAGAGCGTGGGCTTTGATCTGCAGTACCACATGGCACACCAGCCCTGGCCCTGGGCACATTGAACTGGCTACAGAGATCAGGTGTAGTGGCACACGCCTGTAATCCCAGTGCTGGGGTGGCTGCAACAGGAGGAGCACCGTGAGCCTAGGAGTTGGGAAACAGAGAGGGGGGAGGAAAGGGAGGAGGCAGCGAGGGAGGGGAGAGAGAGGGGAGAGGGAAGGGTAGAGGGACAGGAAGAGGGAGGGGAGGGGCAGGGGGAGAGACATAGGGAGGGGAGGGGGAGGGAGGGAAGGGGAATGAGAGAGAGCCACCACCAGGTGGGGAGGGCCTGTGGCTGCTCGCTCCCCATTTGCTATGCTCTAGGTAACTCTGTTGTCACTGCTTAGCATTCATTACACACCTACAGGAGCACACACTGGGGGCAGATTACCACAGGAGACAGCGAGATGATTAAAACCAGGACCTGGGATTTCATAAGGCTGGATGATCTGTTTAGATCTAAAATTAACTCCAACCAGGCATGGTGGCATACACCTATAATCCCAGCACTGTGAGGCTAAGGCAGGAGGATTGCATGAGTTTGAGGCTAGCCTGGGCTATACTGTGAATTCAAGGCCATAACGAATTACATGGTGAGACCCTGTTTAAAAACAAGCAAGGTAAAAAAATTAAGTGACCCCAAATGCAGCCCCAAAGAGCCTGGTCACTGCTACACCCAAGACAGCAGCTGGGCAGCCTGTATTTTTGTTCTCTCCCTGGGACCAGACCTCACCCTGCTTCAGGTCTCAGACACCTCAGGATCTTCCCACTGCTCCCTGAACCTATCAGATTACATGGTGCTGTGCTACAGTAAGAAGCAACAATAACTACCAAACCAGTCAGTGTCCTGCCTAGAAATCCCTCTTTCATTCCAACTTCCTGAGGTGAATTCTCCATCTATAACTATAACATCATTCTTGGAGGGAAATCTAACTTTGCTTGAACTACCTCAGGTTTTCCCTCATCTCGTGCACCAGGGAGCCGGAGATACACTGTACTGAGGAGCAGAGCTCCCCTTGTGTGGCTGCCCACTTCAGATGCCTGGCTCAGACCTGCTGGTGAACAGGACGGTGAACATGGACATCTGTACGTAATAAGACACCGCGCTAGGAGAGAAATGAGGCAGTCCTTCTGAGCCACCCCATGCTGATGTCCTCCTGCTGCTTCTACATGCCAACTCTTGGTGGGCTCCAAGTCCTCCTTGTCTGCAGAGTACCTACCATGACAACTGCTCTGCAGACCACCAGCCTCAACCCCTTCCCTGGTAGTTCTGTACAAGGCAGCTTCTCAGCTCGGCCTGCATTTTTTGTTTTTGTCTTTGGGGTACAGGGTCTCACTATGCAGTTCACACTCATAGTGATCCTCCCATTTTCAGCCTCCCAGCAGCTGGAATTTCATGTGTGTGCCACTACACTAGGACTCCATCGGTGACAGCTCAGCGTACTCTGTGGGCAGGGCCAGCAAGGCATGTTGTCCTGGGGACGCAACCGCAGTCCCTGCACTTGCCTAAGCTGGTGCCTACTCAGCTATCTGAGCTATCTTCCCAGCCTTCGGCTAGCCATTCTATCTACAGAATCAGGGCCCGGCGGGATGGCTCAGTGGTCTAAAGCGCCTGCTTGGGAAAACTTGGGCAGCTTCATGAAGTCCCTAATGTTTCTGTACCAACAGCAGCTGGTCTTCATGGCTTATTCATTTACTTATCAGTATCAAGGTCAAACTCCAGAGCAAAAAGCACAGGGCCAGGTCCTGCCCCAGGCCTTCTGCCCCAGGCCCTCCAGGGGCAGTAAGTGTTTTCTTTCTTTCTCTCTCTTTCTCTTTCTCTCTTTCTCTCTCTCTCTCTCTCTCTCTCTCTCTCTCTCTCTCTCTCTCTCCCTCTTTCTTTCTTTCTTTCTTTTCTTTCTTTTTCAGGACTGGAGTTCAAACTTATGATCTTGCACTTACCACGCAGGCACTTGTGCCATGGAGCTATCTCCCTAGTCCTAATAAGTGTTTTCTTGACCAAGCTCTGGGTGCACCCCCAGGTAAGGGACACAGGTTGTGGGCAACCAGGGAGCACACTGTTGGGTTCACCTAACCCAACTTATCTTGACTGAGCATGGGAGAGCTTCACTGCGTTCACAAAGAATGTAGAGACACCACCGGGTCCATGAGCATATCCTGTGGGCCTAGTCAACAAGAACATCAAATGCTCACACTGTCTTATTTAAAAATGACTCATTGTGGTTCCTCAGAGATACCTCAGAACTGTTGGGGTCCTTAATTGATTTCAATTTATCTGTGGGGGTTTTTTCACTTACATCTTTTGTGTTCTTCCTTAATGCTACATCTTACCACTGGCATATAGTTCATGTGTCCCTTAACTGGCACACAAAACTGAACAACCTTGTAGTTAGAATGGCTTCCAGTCAACCAGCCGCCCCTGTCTTTCCACAGGCCCATCTGCGCATGCTTCCTAAACTACTGCTGCTGAAAATAGAAATGTGATATCCCCTTCCTTATTACTTGGTGGAAATATCACCAGGATAAAAATGGCCATGGGGATCAGGAAAACAAAGAACAGGCCCTGCGCATCCACAGGAGAATGCGCAGGGCCAACCACAGCGGGTGCACACAGCCCACCCAGAGCCCTGCGCAGCAGGTGCTGCTGCCCACCCCAGCCATGACACGGCTCTCTGCAGGCACTGTGAGGAGCAAGCCCAGAAGCTCCTCCAGCCCTGGACTCATCCCCTCTCCCAGCAGGGTGGCAGCATGTGTGTGTGTGTGTGCTCAGGGATTTGTTGGGGAGGGCAAACAAAGGGTGGATGATATTCAAGAAAATGCTGTGCTTGAATTGGGACACTCACCAGGGTCACAGCTCCTCTCACCTCTGCCTTCATTTGTTGCACTCACTGACTCTGGGTCAGCCCAACTTTTTTTTTTTTTTTTTCTTCAGAGCTAGGAATTGAACTCACACCCTTGTACTTGCCAGGCAAGCACTTATTCTACTGAGCTATCTCCCCAGCCCCAGCCCAACCTTTGATTTGCCTGAGACACAGCTGAAAGAACTTCCAGTTCACCCTCAGGGCCACCAATGTGGGGTGGGGGTGGGGGGCAACAAGGGCAGAAGGAAAAAGAAGGGGGAGATGGGGCGGGCATGGCCAGAGCATGTGCTTAACACGAGCGAGGGCCTGGATGTGCCTTCAGCACCAGAAGAAAGGAAAGCAAAGGAAGGGAAAAGGAGACCACCTCCATCACACACACCCTGCCCACCAGCCTGCACAGGAGCAGCCTCCGACTCCCTGCCTCTCTCAAGCCTCCTGGCATCTCACCCACACAGCCCCTGAGCCATCTTCCACAGGAACAGCCTCAGTTATCATGTTTATAAAATGAAAACCACAAGGGCATCTACTAGCAGTCACTCTGAAGAATGAGGAGCAGAAATTCTCATGAGAGAATCATACACTCAGTAACTTCATAGCTGAGTGTTGGAACATTAAACAACTCATAACCCAGCTATCTTGCTTGTTTTCCTGCAGAATAAAGGATCCAAACAGCCCCAGTGACATGACCAGAGCACAACGCTTGCTAAGCCAGTGCAGTGGCGAACATGCATGGTTGCTTTTGTCCACCAGGGGGCAGCGAGCCCGGGAAGCCAGCGTGGCGCTTACCTATGAGCAGCCAGTAGTTCCTCAGGTAACTTAGCTTGCTCTTCCCTTTGAGGCGAGGGTCAAACTTGAGGTCTGTGCTGGGTGTAATCACACACTCGCCTTTGTCCCCAATGGTGACACCATCAGTCTGGGGACCTTCCAGCAGAGGAAGCGTGCTGCCTCGGGGCTGTGGAGACAGGTACTGTGGTGAGCTGGGCCTTCACAGGGTTTAGCCCAGGTTCACCCAGGAGACAGGACAGCCTGCCCGCCCAGCTGGGAGGTCAGGGTGAGTGGGTGGGCAGGAGGCAGTGGGCCAGCCGACCAGGAGGGGCTGCGGAAGGCTGACCCTGGAAGGGGTCAGAGAAGGGACAGGAAGGGCAGTGAAGTGTGTGGCTTCCTTACACACAGCTCAGAAGCGAGCCAAACAGGGGCACACTGAGACTTGGGGAGATATGCTCAGTGGATGGTGGTCTCCACAGACGAGGGTAGCAGACGGCACCAAGGACTGCCCTACAGGCACCTGGACACTGCTGGGAACTTTGAGCATGAAGGCCATGGAGCCGGTGAGGGCTTCCTGGCTTCAGAAAAGTGGCTCCAATCACCTGTCGCTCTCTCTCTCAATCTCTTCTCTCTCTCCCTCCCTCCCTCTCTCTCTCTCTCTCTCTCTCTCTCTCTCTCTCTCTATATATATATATATATATATATATATATATATATATATATATATATATATGGGAGACCGAGCACTGAGCACCCACTGCCCAAGCCTCATTGTGGTCTGGTACCCACACTGAACACCCCCAGATCACTACTATGTTGCCCTGTGCTTCAAAGACTAGAGAAACTCTGGAAAGGCCCAGGAACATTCTATAAAAGGGATATATATATATATATATATATATATATATATATATATATATGTATATCTTTTAAAGAAGAAAGCAACACACGTAGAAGCTGCTGCTGAGACCTGCAGCTCTGTGCTCTGCATTCTTAACCATGGCACATTCACATATAACTCCAGGTCCTTCTTTGTTGTTATTGTTTAGACAGGTTTTTGAGGTAAAGCCTAGGCTGGCATCAAACTCACACAGTCCTCCTGCCTCAGCCTCCTGAGTGCTAGGACATGTGTGCACAACACACCCAGCTCAGGTTGTGTGTGTGTGTGTGTGTTGGGGGTTTTGTCTGCTTTGGTACAGGAAATTGAACTCAGGGCCTCACGTTTACTAGGAAGTGGCAGTGTGCTGAGTTAAGATTCCCTGCCTTCAGGTCATTCCTAAGAAGGACCCACTGCATCCCTGACCCCACAGTGAACTCACCACAACAGTGACCCCCTCATGTACCATGGAAGGTGAGGCGTAGAGGCTGGTGGAGTACTTCCCAACATACAGGGTGGGCCTGGGGAGAGGAACACTGTGTCTCAGTCACTTCATGTCCGGATCTCACAAGGGGCCTTTGGGAGAGACAGTCACAGGGAACAGCAGCAGGGCTGTGAGGCAGGGTGCTGCTAGGGAGCGCCACACCAGGACCATGGGCCTTAGCTTCACTCACCACCTAGAGAGGTGCACATGACTGCCCACAGCAAGCCTCGTTTTCCTCTCAGCCATGCCCAAGGGCCTGTGGAAAGGACACCATCCCCCTACCAGCCAGGAGACCAAGCACTGAGCACCCACTGCCCAAGCCTCATTGTGGTCTGGTCCCCACACTGAACACTCCCAGATCACTACTACATTGCCCTGTGCTTTCAAAGACTAGAGAGGCTCTGGAAAGGCCCAGGAACATTCAACTACAAAAGGATGCAGAGGCAAAGCCAAACCCAGAAGTTCCAGTCCACAGCCACTGGTCTGTCCATGCCTGAGGCCTCTCAGCAGGATGGGGCAGGCATGGCTGTGCTGCCAGTGTGAGAATGGGGCAGCCGCACCTCCAGGCCCTCTGGTCACGGCTGCCAAATGCCCTTCTTAGCTGGGTTTTCCACAGAGCCTCCCACACCTCCCTCAACAAGCACCTTTCATCTGAGTGGTGGCTTACAATGTAGTGACATTTTCATGCATGGTGCCTCACCTGGCCCTCTCTTTAAAGTAGGAAACCGAGGGCCAGGTGTAGTGGCTCACGCCTGTAATCCCAGCACTCGGGCGGCTGAGGCAGGAGGATTGGTGCAAGTTCGAGACCAGCCTGGGCTACAAAAGTGAGCTCAGGACCAGCCTCAAC
>PVJA010015794.1:0-44661 GCA_004027025.1 Myocastor coypus | reverse complement strand
GTGCTGCAGTGAGTCCAAGCCTCGGGATTGAATCCTTCAGTCCGGAGTGTGCAGACGCCCTGTGCGCGCTTCCTCATCTGACTCTGTGGCTATTGTAAGCCAATCTTACAATTTCTTATAGATTGTATATTTGGTGTTAATATCCATTCCTTATATTATATCTATTCTGTTCCTCTAGTAAAACCCTGACCGATACAATATTTTACTTTTAATTTTGGAAAACAATGAAAAATTTGGACTATGTACTGATTTTATGACAAAGAAGAGTTGGGGGAAAGGAAATCTTGTACTCCTGTTATGAGAGTAAGTGCAACATCTATAAAGAAAAATACAATATCTATTAAACATATGCATATATTTTCCAATTTTAGGAATTAATATTGATAATGAGAAAGAACATATATGGTAGAAAACATTCATTAAAGTAGTCTTTGTAATAAATTGTTTACAGCCAAATGTCATATGATCACAGTTCTCTCTCTTCTCTCTCTTTTGCATGCATGTACTCTCTCTCTTTATCTCATTCTCTCTCTATCACACACACAACATATATATTATTCTTGTCCCCTTGAGGGTAGTGTACCTCAGTGATAGAGCACTTGCAAAGACACATGAGGTCCTGAGTTCAGTCGTCATCATGAAGGAAAATAAAACAAAACAACTTTTAAATTTCTTTTTTCTAAACCCTTAAAGCTCAGTTTTCATTAGTCAAAAATTTCTTTAACTTATATGCAAATGATTTTGATATAAGTGGATTTCCTTTCTTACCTATTGCATTTCCTTTTTAAAAGCATATTGGGATTTGGTGGCTTTCAGTTTTTCCAAATGAAATTTATTTTTAATAATTGTAATGACAAACTCAACTTGGTGAAAATTAATTAGAAGCAACTTAAACATCTATTAATAATGGAAATTGTTGAAACAATTCTAGACACATTCATAAAATTGAGTACTATGATGTTATGTTATTAATATTATAGAATGAAGTCCTCGAGGTAATCTGAGATAATAAGACAGGGAACAGAGGTAAGATATGTCTGTAAATATACAATCTAAGATAGTAAATGAGTTGAACAAAATCACTGTTCAGTTTTCACTGACATCAGCATTCATTTTTTATTATAAGATTGTCAGTTATCTATGTAGTAGAGTATATCTAATGTAGCAGAATTTACTTGAAACTCATATTTATCAAGGAAGCAAACTGAAAAATTATTTCCAAAACTTGATTAGGCCTCTACTCTAACAAACTTATTTGTTGATTCACTTTATACATTTATTTCATATTATTACTGAAGGACATGAAAGGACTCCCATGAATGCTAGCTTGTCTTTTCAAGTTTTATATTCAAATGGAATGGTTAGTTTGTTTGATCAATTATATGTACCTATGCTTGTTAATCTGAGAAACTAATTTGAAGATGAAAATATGTACCATAGAATATTGTTAATTTCCTATCATTTGCTTGAAAATTCTTTTTAATCTAATTTTATTACTTTTAATATGAAATTACAAAGAGACAGTTTCAAAAAAACATTAGTAGGACAGCCACAATAGTTAATACAATGTATATTGCTTTCTTCATAGTTCAGAGTATAGGATAAAGACATGATAATTTTTAAAACACTGTCAGTACACATATTTCCTCTCATGAAACCGAGAGAAAGTAGTTGTATACATAGTCAAAACTTCCATAATAGTAGTGGATTATCAGTAGAACTGGCAATGTCAGAAGCTGTTCCTTTGAGCCTTTTACAACTCATCATACTAATCCAGCTTTACCTTTCATACCTTGTGGTTAAACTTTTCTGCTGGATAGTTAAGGCCAAGTTAAAGCAAGACCTATGTAACAAAACATGTAATTTTTCTACCTGAACAGGCCAGTCAAATCTCAGGATTTACTCTGAAGTCATGTACATTGTTTTGCAGAACTTTTGTCAGTGTCAGCCGCCTGGATGAGTCATGGCCATTTCTTGACCAGTTTGCTCTCTGTGAAAGCCTGAGAGAATGTTTTCTCTCTAGGTGACTCTCCTTAGGTACAATATACAACATTGATCCCTTTCCTCTGTGGCCCAATAATCTCCTTGAACAGAAGATTTGTGACATCACTGAGTTGTAGGATGTTACAGCACAGGTTCTCTTTTGTCCTTAGTTCTCATTGACCTTGAAGGCCTGGGGACAAAACATTGGCTATCCTTGTAGTCCTTCTTTTTGTCTAATATTTTGGTCTGTGAACTTAAGTTGTTAAGTCTCCAGAAAAGAAGCTTAGTGAATCTATTGCTCTATGACACAGTACATGAGCTTAACATCACTGTCTGTCTGAATATCAAACACCTTAGACTTAACATGGAACTGGTATTTTCCATCAACCATCGATATTCTAATAAATCCCTACAGAATGTGATAAAAAAAAAGTTTCACATTTTTAGACCTGGAGAAATCATTCCTAAAATTTATTTGGAAACAGAAAAAATCTAGAATAACAAAGACAATCCTGGGCAATAAAGATAAGACAGGAGGCATTACAATTCCTGACTTAGAATGATACTACAAAGCTACAGTGATAAAATCAGCATGATATTGACAAAAAATAGAACTGAAGGTTAATGGAACAGATTAGAAGATGCAGAAGCAAATACAAACACACTCAGCCACCTTATCTTTGACAAAGGGGCCAAATATGTCAACTGAAAGAAAATGGAAAAACTGGCTCTCTACATTCCAGGAACTAAAACTTGACTCAGGTCTATTACCATGCAGTAAATTAAAATCAAAAAGGAAAAATCTTATCATTTTTTATTCTTTTCTTTCTTGTGAAACAAAATACGTACTGTATCACAACACTCTTTTCTTGCAATGTGATTGATTGTAAATTATGCATTAAAATATTCTTCTTTTACCTTTAACGTTAATATTCACAAAATACACTAGGGTGTACCTATTTTGAAACTTGTATTCTAGTCTATTCTGCCTATCATCAAATATCTCATCCATATAATCTGCTTCTTTGTGTATTCAGGTAAACATTAAAAAACCATGATTTCTATTTATTTATTATTTCTGGAATACCAAGTCAAAGATAGTGGGATTTCTATTTATTACTTTTACTAGTATGTTTTACAACCCTTAAAATTTCTTATGTATCATGAAATATAATTTCAGTAGTTTTTATGCCAAGCTCTGAAAATATTGGAAATTCTGTGTGTGACATCTCAGTTTGAATCATGCATATCTTGCACAGGCATAACCGCCTAGTTAGTGGCTGCCATGTTGGGCACAGCCATAGACTCTCTGGTAGGAATATTGTGAACTGTCCCTTTTTGGATGGCTCCTTTCCTCAGGATGTGCTCTTCTCTCTTGACTACCTCTCCCAGGATACCACTTTTAGCACATGCTGGTCACTGGAGCGAGCTTGAGAATATTGGCTGTCAGCTGAGTTTCAGAAAACAGAGTTAGTATGTGTCTCACTTTTCTTGCTGGAATAAATACCTGACACCCAAAAGGAAGGAAGGAAAGGTTTATTTAGATCATAGTTACTGGAGGTTTCAGTCCATACTCCGCTGGCTCCAAAACAGAGTGGCACAGGACAGAGAGCAACCTTTCATGGTGACAGCAAGGAGCAAGAGAACAAAATGGAGGAGTAGCAGCAACAATGGCTAGAGAGAGGAAATCTGTCTCCCTGAAGCTGCACTCAGCCTATCTGCCCCAGACGGGTTGTGGTATTCATGCCCATAATCCCAGCAGCACTCACAAGCATACTCCCAGTGGGTCATAAGTTAATCACAAACTAGAAGTCTGCCCCATGGCTACATGAGGCTTTGGGGAAACAAATGCACACAAACCACAACACTAGGACAACGCAAATTTCTTTTCCTTCTGTCTGCCAGCAGATCTCTGCATAAGTCCATGAAGAGTATTCACCTTTAATGGGGAGAAAGAAAATTCATCTTACAAAGAATATTATATTTTGAATAGTAATTGCATATTATACTTGATTACAAAAACAAAGAATGCATTTTTCCTAGCAGTGTTCTGATTTATAATCACACTTAAAATGAGATTTACTACAATAAGCTCTCATTTTTCAAATTTTAATTTCATATGTTTTAATTTTTATTGTGATTGCTATACTTCTGCAGTGCATAACATTTACATTCCTTGGGAGGTGCTGGCACGCGGACGCGATGCACCCCACGTCCTTTTTTCATCCATTTTCCCGCCTTCCTTGTCCCTGCATTTCTCAATTTTCTCCTCACTTGAGAATAGTCTTTCTCCCTACTTCCTCATGTGGGTTTGTATGTTTATCTCAGTGTAGAACATAAAGAATCATTTAATGAACATGCAGCTGTGATGAGTAAAACCCAAGATGATTAATTTTTGTATCACACATCCACAAATGCATACGACATTTACAAATTGCTCTTTTACTCCCTAGATTTTCTGTGATGTTTTTGATGCTGCCTGAAACAGCATGAAACATCTCTGTTGTTCCATGATTTAAAACAACTATGAACAATATACATTTCAGACATAATGGGAATTTTTTGTGTATAGCAATATAGAGGAAGTTTGTGGAAGGATGCATGTGTGAAATTTAAGTGCTTTTGCAAAGATGAGCATTTTTTGGAAGCAGGTTTTACACCCAGTAGGAGCATCGCATTCGCCTGCTATTTATTTATTTATTTGTTTGTTTGTTTATTTATGCATGTATTTATGTATTCATGTATTCATGTATTTATTTATTAATGTAATTAGTACAGCGTCTCACTATCCAGCTTGGACTTGTAGTGATCCTCCTGTTTTCAGCCTCCTCAGCGCTGAGATCACAGTTGTGTGTCACTATGCCTGGACTTGATGGCCAGCTCAGCATACTCAGGAGCAGGGCCAGGGCAGCATTTAGTGGTGACCTGTTATTTTTGAAATGATCACAGTTTAGTATTGAAGGCTACAAATGGGCAAAGAAGAGGAAATATGTTGCATCTTACTGACTTATTCATCTGATTTTCCACACACTTAGAAACAAGAAAGGAGGCTGATAGTCTGAATTTCTTCACAGCCCACTCTGCCCTGGATCACTTCTCCCTCCCTGTCACTCTGCATGGGCTCTGTGGGTGGTTCCAATACTGATACCACCTGTGTATGAACAGCTTATGGTGCACTTGTTACTGAAAGGACTGAGGGCTGAGAAAGCGGAAGGAAAGCAGCGGGACCTCTGTACTCTGTCTCCATGACCCACTGGCCTGGTGGCTCTCCCAGCCCTGCAAGCCTTGCTCCTATGAGCCAGCTCCAGCTCAGCATTTCCATGGGACCTCAGTGATTTGGTCTCACTTCTGTGCGTGTAACTGGAAGAGTTTCTACTGTGAAATTGTTCAAGCCGGGCATGGTGGCTCACGCCTGTAATCCCAGCACTCTGGGAGGCTGAGGCAGGAGGATTGGTGCGAGTTCGAGACCAGCCTGGGCTACAAAAGTGAGCTCAAGGCCAGCCTCAACTGCATAGCGAGACCCTGTCTAAAAAAAAAAAAAAAAAAAAAAAAAAAAAAAAAAAAAGAAATCGTTCAAAGGCTTTCAAATTTACTTAGTTTATCATAGGAAATTTTGTTATGGAGACTAACATTTAATTACATTCATTTTTCAAAATTGTAGTTAAGTAGCAATCAAAACGTAGTGAGTAGGCAATTCAAATGATTCACAACAGAAGACCAGAAGAGAATGCCTGGTATTATAGAAACTTGGATGGTTGGGGTTAGATTGGACCAAAATATCATCAAAATAGTGTTTTCTCTTTCTGATCAAAACAAACAACCCCTCCAAAACAGAAGTACTTTGGAGTCCAAAGAAGTAAAAAGATTTGTTCTTCATATCAAAACTGTGAGTGGTGGCACTGATGAGATCAGAACTCAGGTGACTCATTCGCACACAAGACCCAGGTCTACACTACTGAAAGAGACATCAATAATGGAAAGAAGATAGAAAATTTTGAGAAAGAAATCAAAGGCAATAAAACTGTGGCTCATGCTCATGGTGCATGCTGCAGGATCATGTCATAGTCGAAGATCTTTCATCACAGTATATGAAGTAGTCATATTTAAGGCACACTTACACATTTTGAGTAATGTTAGGGAGAATAGAGTGTTATAAGAGCATTTATAAAATACATACCAATAATTACTTATGTAAAGAAGTTACTGAAAAATAACTCATATTTATAGTGCTTAATTCATTAAAGAATGATGTGCCTATTTAATTTTTTTTTTTTTTTTTTTTTTTTTTTTTTTTTTTTTTTTTTTTTTTTTTTTTTTTTTTTTTTTTTTTTTTTTTTTTTTTTTTTTTTTTTTTTTTTTTTTTTTTTTTTTTTTTTTTTTTACTATGGCCAGCTCAGCCTGCCCTGGGCGTGGGTTGGAGCAGCATGTCATGCTGGTGATCAAATCACAGTGTCTATGGTTGCCTAAGCTTTTCTAAGCAAGTGGTTTAGACTGTTGAGTCATCATGCTGGCCCCTTCAATTTTATTTTATTTTATTTTTGTGGGACCAGGGTTCAAACTCATGATCTTGCACTTACTAGGCAGGCACTTGTGCCATGGAACTATCTTCCCGGTCCCCCAATTTTATTTTAAATAATGGTTCCACATTTTTAAAAAATGCACTGTGTACCTTTAATGAAACTTCCAGTTTACTCACTTTTCTTTCTTTAAAGGAAAATAAAGATGCATAAGCATATATAGGAATGCTCAGAGGTGATACATAAACATAAATAAAACTACATTTTGTATCTAATTTGGTAGCTATTTGTAATAACAATTGATCATGCCCTATTTGCCAAAGAAAAGATTTTATACACTTGATCTGCTTCTCATTTTTCATAATTTATATTAAAGTTCATTTAAAACATCAGTGTAGTACATATACCCATATAGAATAAAGATAGTTTCCTCTACCTTACTGGAATATAACTGACAAAAGTTGTATGCATTTAAGGTCCATAATGTGGTGACTTGGTACCAGTACATGTAAAATGATTACTAACAGATCTGCTGCCCACAAAATGATATCCTTTTCTACATGGGTGTAGTGATAATATATAAAATAAACAAACCGCCAGCGCACAGCACACCATTACTAACAGTAGCCACCATATTCTCTATTAGAGCTGCAGAATATGTTCATCCTATACAGTGGACAGTTTACTTCCTTATATACCCTACTCCTTTGTCCCTGAAAACTACCAGTGGACTCATTTTCTATGAGTAATTTGAAGTTTGACTTTAAATTACACAGCTTACCAGCATGATGCTGGATTCAGAAAGAAATCTAGGCAATATGAAACTAGATTCATCCATATTGTTACAAACAGCAGGACTACCTATAAAAACTTTTTTATAATTTTATTACTTTTAATAAGAAATAGCAGGGGCCCGGCGGGATGGCTCAGTGGTCTAAAGCGCCTGCTTGGGGAAGCTTGGGCGGCTTCAGGGACCGCGTTTCGATCCCCGGCACCACATGCTGCGCCAGCCCTGACCTTGGGGTGGGATGAGCCGACCATAGAAATGAGTGAATAAACAAACAAAGGTCTGAAACAAGAATAAAAATAATAAATAAAATTAAAAAAATAAAATAAGAAATAACAAAATACATTAGTAGGATAGCCACAATAATTAATACAGTGCTATTGTTGCCTTCACAGTAGTTTTTTAGAGTATAAGATGCAGACATGATTACTTTTCTAAACACTATTGACACAAATATTTCTTTTCATTGAGCTAAGAGAAAGCAGTTGTACATATAATCTAATATTCCAGTATAGTAGTGGGTTGTTGGCAGAACTGGCATTGTTGGGAGCTGTTGACTTGAGCCTTGTACAGCTCAGCATACTTATCTAGCTTTACTTTTTATGCCTCATGGTTCAACTTTTCTGCTGGATGGTTAGTCGAAGTTAAAGCAAGACCTGTATAACAAAAAGTAGAATTTGTATCTGACAAGGTGAGTTAAATTCCTTCAGAACTTACCTTGAAACCATGGACAGCATTTTGTACAACTTTTGTCAGTGTCAGCTGTCTGGATGAGTCATTGCTTGACCAGTTTGCTTTCTGTGAAAGCCTGATAGAATGTTTTCTCTCTAGATGACTCTCCTTAGGCACGAAAATAATTTTTGAATGTACTAGTTTTCCTTTTATTTAAATCTCAATTCTGACCACTTCAATTTTTTTTGTATTTTTTATTTTAATTAGAGAAAAATAGATAATAAAAACAACGATCTAAAACTTCAAAACAAGATTGTGGAAGAACAACAATGTTCGAGACATTGCATGCTGTTATCTTCAAAGTAGTTGCTCACAAGACAAGATACAGGCGTGGAAAGCTGGTTAAGGGGCAGAAAGATAGCTCAGAAGAGTAAGCATCTGCTTAGGCAAGGACAGGGACTAGGATTCGATGCCCAGCACCACATGCTGCACTAGCCCCACTCCAGGGTGTGCTGAGCTATCCACTTAGACTGGGCATGGCGGTGCATGCCTGTAATCCCAGTCCAGGGGAGGACCAAAACAGGAGAATCTCTATGAGTCCAAGTTGCATAGTGAGACCCTGTACCAAATGCATTTTAAAAATATATTAATTCCTTCAACGAACTAACGGCATATAACCATCTTTTATATATGCATTTATATGTTGTTCGCTTTCCTCATCTTCCTTTTTCTCCTTTTCCCCACTTAATAATACCTTCCCATTTCACAATAACCATGTTACATTTTAGATGTTATTTACTTCTTCAACTACTTCCGCTAGAAATGTGATATGATGTTTACACATATATGATGTTTACACATATAAGACTGATTATTTCACTTATAAATATGGAATCAAGTTGCATCTATTTCCCTCTAAATGTATCAAACTTGTTCTTCTTTGTGGCTGAGTAGTACTTCACTGTATAAAAATATCATAGCTTTTATCCGTTTCTTGGTTGATGGGCATTTGGGATGTTTCCAATATTTTTCTATGATAAACTGTGCTGCTATAAAAGTGCATACACATAGATTGACTTCAAAATATTAAAATGTAGGATATACAAAATTTTCTATGTTCTTCAATAGCCTGTGTCTCTAACAGGTTGCATCTTCATAATTTAAAATAATAATGAAACTTGGAAGTGTTCAAGTCATATACTCAGAAATTACTTTTAAGAACTTCAAAATAACTTTTTAGAAAAGCTGACAAGATAGCTCAGCGGACTAAGCACCTGCTTAGGCAAGCATAGGGACCAGATTCAATGCCCAGCACCTTATGCTTTGCCAACCCCTCCCCTGGGTGCCTTAGACAGCCACCCAGTCCAGGTGTGCACACCTGTGATCCTTGTGCTGGGGAGGCTGAAAACAGGAGGATCACTATGAGTCTGAGCTGCGTAGTGAGACCCTGTGCCAAATATATTTTAAAAAATTCCTCTACAAATAACTTTTAGTTTTGTAGCATAGCACTATTATTTTACTATATGAAAATTTCCTTACAAATCTGCATTTGTACCTACTGGGAGTCCTACACTTGTTTCTCCGGAAGGCATAAAACACAATAGAGTAGATGTTCAAACATTCACATGGTAAAGAAAGTGTTAATATTGTAATCAAATGATAAAACCTAAAATCCCTTTCATGCAATTCAGTTTCACTGTGAAACTAAATATATGTGCTACACATATAATGGTACAAAATAGAGCCAGCCCTCCACATCCATGAGCTCTGCATTTATGTGTTCATCTGTGGAGTGAAAGTTGTTGAAGAAAGCCTGCATTGAAGAGGTGGAGATTTTTTTCATGGTTCCCTAAAGAATAAGATATTTCATATAGAATTTACATTTCTCTTAGGATTATTATAAGTAATCTAGAGATTACTGAAAATATTGCAGAGAATATGTAAATTGTGTATGCAAACACTGTGACATTTTATGTATGGGTCTTATACTACAACGTTTCTATCCTGTAAGGTCCTGGATCTGATCCTCCATGGATATCACAGAATAACTTAAATGCTGCTGTTAACTAAGGAGTAGGTTAACTAGCAAAACAAATATGGCACTACAGAAAGAAGCACAGACAGTCAGCTCTTGGCTGTCAGGAAACAGCTTCAGGATGATCCAGTCTCAGCAGGCAGTGTTCTGGTCCTGTACCAGCAGCTGTGGGTTGTGGGGCTTCTCTCCCCTGGAACAAGAACCATTCCAGATGAACTTTGCGCACCTGGGATCTGTCCTTTTTCTCCTTCCTGAGCTTTTGTTTCTTTCTATCTTTGTTTTCTTCTAGCTTTTCTTTTGCATGTGATTTCATATTAAGTTGAAGTACACATATGTAAAATTAGGCCTGAAAAGTTTATTGTCCTTCTATTCTCAGAAACTAACAGAGCCTTCACAGGTGCTCACCAATCACCCCCAATTTTTGGACTCTGAAATTCCCTGGGGATCCTCTGCTTTTCATCCATGCCACATTAACACAGCTCAAGGAAGACCTCCAAGACTTCTTAAGTATAACAACTAGCATCAGGCACCCTCTGCAACGGCTTAGCTGTCTTTAAAGGCATTTTCAACCCTCTGGAGCCAGGGAATTGCATCCTCACCATGCTCGTTAAGGACAAACTCTGCTTGAACGCCTTCACTTTCTTTTTTGCAATTAAATTCTTAACTTTCTTATGCACCATTAGGTTTCTTCAGAATTTCCACCCCTTCTCAGCTTATATCTTGTTTCCTCTTCTACCATTTCTTAACTTCCTTCAAAATTTCAGCCCAGTTGATCTGCTTAGAAGGCCTTATTTGCGTTACTTTTCCCATTGTGTATTTGTCCTCTTGGCTTTTTTCTTTCTCTTCTTTGATTTCAATTGACTCTAAATTATTTATTTATTTATTTTTTGTCTTTTTGAGACAGGGTCTCGCTATGCAGTTGAGGCTGGCCTTAAGCTCACTTTTGTGGCCCAGGCTGGTCTCGAACTTGCACCGATCCTCCTGCCTCAGCCTCCCGAGTGCTGGGATTACAGGCATGAGCCACCACGCCCGGCTTCTAAATTATTTGTTGACTCTTTCAACTGAACTTTCAGTAAGAAACTTCTACTTGTAATCCTAAAACATTCTATGTTGTATTTATCTCTCATGTATAATAAAATTATCCTTTCTTAAAAGAATTATGTTTACTTCTACTTACTGCTTGACTTTTCTTAAAATATTTTTTAACACAGAAGGTGAAAATTTTTATCCACATTTTTTAATGTCTGAATCCTTAATATTTTGCAACTAGTACATAGTACTTGCTCAATTAAGACTGAATGAATGAATTAATTAATGGATGGATGGATGGATGAAGCATTGTTCTCTTGAATTCCCTAAAATATCATTAGGATGCCTATTTTTAAAAGTAAATCTCAATGTGTAAGCAGCGTGGCACCACCCAGAGCCCAAGAGGGACATGTGCTTAGTGTATTGCAGAGAAGCGAGGCCAGGGGCACCTCTGCTGTCCTCATGGGGGACTGCTGCACATTTGGAGCCTGGTGTCCCGTGTCTGTGAGTGATCACTGACGTATAGAGAGCCTGGATGGGGACGTTGCAAGTGACCTTCCTAGAGTGGGTGCACCCACCCACACAGAACCTACAGATAACAAGGATCGACTGTGCTTGAAGCAATGCATAAAAAAAAAAAATGTGTCAGCTATTGGAGAAAGGAAAACCACATTTTTATTGCTTTACAATTAAGAAGAAGGTCATCTCAGCATGTAGTCTTGGTAAAAATCTTAGAGGGGAGTAAAAGCAAAATATGATTTGGAATCACAGAAGTTAAATAGTTTGACACAAGTTTCAAAATGGGAAAAGTTTGGGTTGTAACAGATTATGAATTAAAAAAAAAAGATATCTTAAAGCAAGTCATGTTAAGTAACCTTGTGCTTGATGCATGAGGGTTTTTTTGTTTTGTTTCGTTTTGTTTTGGTGACTAGACAGCTGGGTAAAGAAATTATTTATATACATTTAAAATAAAACATTTGCTATCGGTTGACAGAATGTCCTCACTCTTAATCCTATTAGTGATATCACATTGATGCTAGGACCACTATTTTTAATTCTTTCAATCCATCACCTCTACAATGTATCTTCTAGTTTTCATAAAACTCTTAAATTCTTCCAGGTAGGATAGAGATACCACCACTGAATACCATCCTTTCTGATGTGAAGTTTAGTCCCTCCCAGACATTTCATAATACCATAGTAGTATGGAAATCTTTCTCCAGCCATCGAGCAGATACAAATGTCAGGCCACAGAGCCAAGTGTCCAAGATCCGCAATTTCTTTTTTCTTCTTCAAACTTTTATCTTTAGTCTTTGCACTACAAATATACCTTTTCATCGGAATTAGGCCTCAGTTCATTTACAGTCTCACTCCCCTCAAGTTAGGCATTGTTCAAAGAATTTCTGTGAGCACCAAAGGACTTTCTTCAGTCACTCATTCGAAGGATGGTGAGCTGTGTCCTATTCACTTCATGTGTAGAGGCATTTTGGACTTTTTCACTCTCTGCCATCCAATGCTACAAAACTCATTTGCAGAAAACTATTTACTTCATTTTCTCCATAGAAGAATGGATGGAATTGGCCCACCTCTGCTGTGTGCACCTAACAGGCCACTGAAATTTTCTCACTTACACAGGAAAGCTGGAGCTCTTAAGAAAATGTACTGCCTTTCAATCCTTCTTATTATTCTTCCAACTCTACTATTAATGCTTGTCACACATTACAGGGACTGGTGTACCACTGCATACCTGCTGTTAAAGGTTGGTGTTCTCACTGAAGCTCAATGCATGAGTCATAAATTATTGAGGATGAGGTACTTACTCCTAATAACTTACAACACCACCTGCAATAGCATTTGGATTATTTGATGCTCTCCACAGTTGCCCAGCTCTTCGGCCGCTCCACCAGTTCTTGCTTTCCCCTTCCCTCTCAACCTAAGAGATTTTTAGGAGGTAAAGAAGGAACTAAGAACAACAAACAATGTAATGTTTGGTGATTTTGAAAATTGTAAATGCTTGATTTTAAAACTAATCATGTTCAATCTCTATATAAGTGGTCATCTCATGTAAATAATGGTTTTGTTCCTACAAGAGCATCATCAAAGCCTAAATATAGGGGCTAGGGAGCTAGCTCAGTGGTATGAACACCTGTCTGTCAGGCACAAGGTCCTGAGTTTGGTCTACAGTACCACATGTGGTGCCAGCACACCATGCTGGTACTGGAACAGGGCATGGTGGCACACGCCTGGAATCCCAGCATAGGGAAGTTAAGCAGGTGGATCACTAGAAGTCCGAACTGTAGAGTCAGACCCTCTATCAAAAAATAAATAAAGAGAAGAAAGAAAGAAAACAAAAGGAAAAGCTTGGATTTCATAGATATACTCTAAATATTTTGAATATGTGTACAGCCTGTTGTAAAATATGCTTCATCATTTACCTAAGGATCTGAATGTAGGTCCATGGACCTTGTTGCTTATTGACTTTGCAGTAATCATGGGTATAATGATGTGGAGCACAATGTGGCAAAGTTATATGGCCAGATTCTGCTGAGAAATAAAGAACTGCTCTCCATACAACAGCTGCTTAGCTCTTTCTTGCCTGCATATCTGTGACTTTTAACTACAGTATGAAGTACATTACTAAAGAAACTGTTAACAATCTTGATGTTAAATGTACCATTTTCTTTTGTGTCTCTGGAAATATATGTGCACATTCCTGACTGTGCTTTTCAGTGTGTGTGTGTGAGAGTGTGTGTGTGTGTGTGTGTGTGTGTGTGTGTGTGCTCGCTCATATGCTGTATTGTCAGCTTTATGAATGTGCATATGTTGTGTTGTTATCCTTCCTGTCTCATTGTTTTAGCACTTGTGCTGGAAGCAACTATGTTTCATTGCAACAACTCTTTCATCAGAAAGCTAAATTATAATTCTAAGGCCAGGTATAGTGATACACACCTATGATCCAAATACGCTGAAGCAAGAGGATCACCTTGAGTTCAAAGTCAGTCTTGTATAAATAGTGAATACAAGTCTAGTCTGAAGTTCATATTGAGAATTTGTCACAAAATAAACACCTCTATATTAAGGTGCAATAGTCCTTGTTTAGAAATGTAAAGCATATCTGTGACGTTTTTCATAGCTTTCTGTGTACCTGGCACAGTTGTAAGGTTTTAGAGTTTCATTTTAATTCCAAAAAGAGGTTTATAAATTTACTAATGCCTGTGTAAAAATGAGAAAGTTGAAGCTAATCAGTAAGCCAGAGTGTACCATAAGTGGTATGACCTAAGTCCTGACCATGTACAGACCAGGCTCACTGCCATGGCTCCAGTTAGGATTCACATGACAGTATTTCTCACATAAATGATTTTGATGTTAAATGAGTTTGCAACACTAGTAGGATCAACTTTAAGGCATATCTTGGGAAGATATCTTCTAGATCATATACATGTACTTCAGCAGATTTAGAAGACTAGACATCCATTATGTTTTGTTGTTTTTCTGATACTTGTAGTCAAATAGACTTGTCCATACAATAACAACTCTGAGTATAGAAATCTATCTGCAACTCCCCCTGAAAGATTGAATTAGAGGAGGCCAAAGAAATAATGTTACTTTCTGTGCGGCATAACTAAATGATATAACTATGTCATGATGTAACTAAATGGAACCTGAAAACTGAAACTAATCAGAAATAAAAGAATTATCATGCATCCCCTGAAGTACCACTATATTCTTTTTGCATTATTCACCAATAGTACATTACAAGTATAGACCACAAGGATAATATCTTTATCAGTCATCAGTCTTTTTTAGCTATTGATATTCATCCACATTGTTGCAAGGAAGAGAAGATGTAGAGCATATAAGAATTGCACAGCCTCAAAATAAATTTATTTTGACATATTTTATGTATTTTACATCACATGAAGAGAAAGCAAGAACTGAGAATAACGGTTGTTTCATTGCAATTTTCTCCATTTTCACATTTGGTCAGGGAAACTATTCATAACATAAAAAGTAATTGCAATTCAAAAAGAAGTGGGTGACAATCCATTGTACTTCTTCCAGCACTTCACAATGGGCCATTTGTCATGATGACTAGAAGTTCCAGGTACTCTCAGAATCTATAACACTTGTCTGAGACTTCATCCAGAATTTGAGTTCACTGCATCATTTAATACCACTGAATAAAAGGAAACATTATGTCTAACTATAGCATTAAAAGCAAGAAAATGATAAATGTCTCTATAGGTACAGCTTTGAAAGAAATAGAACATACTGAGATATAAATCAGCACACAAGTGCCAGATAGGTACATTGAGCAGCCTGAATTTTTTCTCTAAAAGCTGAAAGGTTATATTACAGATGACTGCTATGTCATCACAACACCATCTGCTTGCCCAAAGGATTCAAGAAAGTGGATGTAAGGTAGATGCGTGGGGGAAAGCAAACAGAGATCTACAATATCCGTTAAAAATCATGTGAACACTAGTGAAATACTCAATAAAGATCAAAGATATCCCATGACAAGGTGAAGACTGCCAAGAGGAGAAGTTAAAGTTTCACCCATGTAATCTTTTTAAAAAAATTATTAATTTTAATAAGAAATAAATAATAATGAGACAGTTTCAAAACACGTTACTAGTATAGCCACAATACTAAATACAATGCATATTGTTGTCTTCATAGTAGTTGTTCACAGTACAAGATGCAGACATGATTGCTTTTCTAAACACTATTAGTACAAATATTTCTTCTTACTGGACAAGGAGTAAGTAGGTGTATATATAGTCCAATAGTCCATAAGAGTAGTGGGTTATCAGCAGAACTGACATTGTTAGAGCTGTTGAGGTGAGCCTTTTACAGCTCAGCATACTTATCTGGCTTTACTTTTTATGCCTTGTGGTTAAACTTTTCTGCTGGATGATTAAGTCCAAATCAAAGCAAGACTTATATAGCAAAAAGTGGAAGTGTATCTGACAAGGTCAGTCAAATCCCTTCAGGATTTACCTTGAAACCATGTACAATATTTTGTAGAACATTTGTCAGTGTCAGCCATCACGATGAGTCAAGCCATTGCTTGACCAATTTGCTGTCTATGATAGCCTGAGAGAGCTTTGCACAGTGGCAGTATCATAGCCAATGAGGTTTATTGGAGGTGCAATTATTGTTAATTGAAAAGTATTGCCTATACTCCTCCATGAGGACTTGAAATCCTGAGAGAATATTTTCTCTTTAGGTGACTTTCCTTAGGCGCACTAACTTCATCAATCCCTTTCCTCTGTGGCCCCATAACCTCCTTTAACAGAAAATTTGCCACACCACTGAGTTGTAGGATGTTACAGCACAGGTTCACTTATGTCTTGAGTCCTCACTGACCTACAGGGGCTAGGGCCAAAATATTGGCTATCCTTGTAGACTTTCTTTTTCTCTAATTTTTTGTTCTGCAAATTTAAGTTATTAACTCTCTAGAAGAGAACCTTAGTGATACTATTACTCTATAACAGAGACAGCAAGCAGAAAAGTTATGAAACATGGCAGGGGCAAAACCATGCACTTATATACACAGGATGATTTAGATAATGGTCCTAAGTATAGCCAACAGGCTTTTGATACTGAGGATGGCAATGTGTAATACTAAAACCATGCTTGGAATGCCTGTCATTTTGGTCTTTTAGATGTGTGCTGCTTCTAATGTTACTTCAATTATTGCTATACTCTCTCTCAAGTAAATATTTAAAAACAACAACAACAAAAAAAAGGGTAATAAAAGAGAATAAGAGACAAGGAAAAAATACCATAGGATTGACCTGCTATAATTTTGTATATGGTTAGATTCCTAAATTTTTGTGTAAAAATGTGTAATTTTTAAAAATCACATTCTATGGGGATTTAGTAGAATATCAATGATTGATGGAAAATATCAGGTGCATGTGAAGTCTAAAGCATTTGATATTCAGAAGGACAGTGATGCTAAATTCACCCCTAAGCTTAACTGGTGATATTCTGAGATCTCTAGAGTCATGAGGCCATAAATGATAGGGATAGTATCTCCTTAGCAGGAACTATGAGGATACTTTTGTCTCTTTTCTTCTCTAGCACTGGCCAACTGAGAGTTCACCAAGAGTGAAAGTTAGGGCTGTCTTCCTTTGGGCTGAGTCTGTTCTGTGGTGGCTCCCATAGCCCCTGATGGTGACAACAGATGTGGATGTGTGGCCTGGATGAGCTGTGGGCCTGCGCAGAGGCAATGATGGCACCCCAGAAACCCTATTTGCACTTCTATGTAATGTCACCATTATTTCCTGTCAGTTTCTCTTTGAAATCTGTTAGTTTCTTTTGTTTTTGGTAACTTAAAGACATTTAAAGTATTAGATATTAAGATATTTCATATCTTATTTATTTATTTATTTTACTATCTAAAACTGCTTGCATGTTTTAAGGTCAGGAACCTTGCTCACTGGGATTTGTAAGGCAGTAAGGCCTGTTTATGTTTCCCTTGTCTTTTGGTTTTGTGTTTGTTTCTTTGTTTTTCATTTCTGTCACCAATAGCAAGAGTCTAAAGAATGTCTGCATAATAAATATAATAGAAAAAGGAAATGATATTTTTAAAATAAGTGTACTTTAGGACGTACAAATGACGTGGTGCAACTGCAAAACTAGTACAGGGAATTAAGAATTTTTTAATGCTTACAAAATAAAATCTAAAGTTTAGAAATCAAAAGTAAGCTGCCAGCTTAAAATCTCAGTGAATAGTTCTCTGCCTAGCGCGTCGGCGGTCTCCCACTTCAACAGTGCTTGAACAGAGCCCGGCCATTGCCACCCTCGCCACTGCCCCAACGCAGCAGCAGCACAGCCTCGCCCAGCACAGCCACGACGACCGCCCGTCACTCACAGGTGCACCAGTACTACCACCAGGACACCGAGGCCCCCAGCAGCCACCAGATCAACCTGGAGCTCTTCGCCTCCTACGTCGACCTATCCATGTCTTACTACTTTGACTGTGATGATGTGGCTTTGAAGAACTTCGCCAAATACTTTCTTCACCAGTCTCACGAGGAGAAAGAACACGCTGAGAAGCTGATAAAGCTGCAGAACCAGCGTGGTGGCCGGATCTTCCTTCAGGATATCAAGAAACCAGACTGTGATGACTGGGAGAACGGGCTGAACGCAATGGATTGTGTGCTGCACTTTGAGAAAAGTGTGAACCTGTCCCTCCTGGTGCTACACAAACAAGCTGGCCACTGATAAGAATAACCCCCACCTGTGTGACTTCATCGAGAGTACTACCTGGAAGAGCAGGTAAAACCATCAAAGAGCTGGGTGACCATGTGACCAACCTGCACAAGATGGGAGCCCCTAAGTCTGGCATGGTGGAGTACCTCTTTGACAAACATACCCTGGGGGACAGTGATAATGAGAGCTAATGTCACCAAGGCAGCACATGCATGTTGGGGCTACCTTGACCTTTTCTATAAACTGTACCAGAACATCTACTTAGGTTCTTTAATTCCTTGAAAAAATAAAATAAAATAAAATCTCAGTAAATGACTTTCATGTGTAACCACATTAGAAATTTGGTATTTAGAAAAATTCCTCTTATTTTACAAAACCAAGAAAAAAAAGTCCGTGTGACATTTGCAAAATAAAAAAGAAATCTGAGGCAATAGGATTATAAATGAATGTCCCTTTTGGGTAATTTAATGAGGTAACAAGAACATAGAAAAGCTCTGAAGGTTTTGCTGTATGGAGGCCTTGGATGCAATGCCAGGAATAGCCACTGAAGGAAAGTGCATTTGAACAATTTGTCCCTAAACAGTGCACTGGAAACCAGAATTTCATGTCTCAAATCTCAAGCATTAGGAAATCCAGAGTTGGAATTTGATTTAATAATCAGTATTCACTGAGAGCGTGAGTTTTAACTAAATGTTTAAATCTAGGGAACACAATTTAAAGCATGTTAAAATGAGGTGGGGAAATAGTGGTCTATGCACCTGCCTAGCAAGCACAAGGACCCAGGTTCAATCCTCAGTACCACATGCCATGAAAGCCACTGAAACTGGGAGTAGTAGCACACACCTGTAAACCCAGTACTGGAAGGCTGAGACCAGAGGAACTTCACAAATCCAAGCTGTATAGCAAGACCCTGTACCAAATAGGTAAATAAATAAATAAATAAATAAATAGTTGAAAAGAAACCGGAAACAAGTGAAACAAACCTAGACTATGAAAACTACCTCTCACCTTCGGCAAACTCAGATAAAACAGAATGTCTCCTGGGTCGCATACTAGGGTGTTTCATTGGAGTCACTGAGATGAAAGGGACTTATTTTTTGTGGGTGGGGGGCTACTAGGGATTGAACTCAGGACCTTGTATTTGCCTGGCAGACACTTTTTCTACTGAACTATCTCCCTGGCCTGAAAGGAAAATAGGGAAATATTTTGATATATACTTATGGAAAATTGTGATATTTTGACATATTTGTACATTGTGTAATGTTTAAAAAATAGTAAACATACTAAAATTACCTACTAAACATTTAAACTCACAAAATATATAGCCTGCAGAATTTGATAAAATAAAAATATAAGGTGATCTGAAAGAAAAGTAAATTTTCTCTAGTATTTTAGATACAAGCCTCACATATCTTCTTCAATGTTTCAAGAAAAACATGAGCATGCATTACACACAAACACACACTCACACTCTCTCTCTCTCTCACACACACACTATAAGTAGACCATCATAAAAAGAATCTAAAAATATATATAAACCAATGTTTTCAGACCAAAATATCAAAATTTTCTGACAAAGTTATATAAACAGTATGTAAAAATACATTTCTTTTTTTTTTTTTTTTTTTTTGCGGGACCATTGAACTCAAGTCCTAAAATACATATTCTTGAGTCTATAAAATCATTAAATTTACAGTGATAGGGAAAGAAATTATTAACACTTTTTTAAAAATTCAAGCAGAGCTTGTGATACACCCAAAAATTACAAAGACAGCCTAAAAACTTTGATAATCTAGAACACAACCAGGGACCAGGTAGACCAGTGGTTCTCAACCTTTCTAATGCCGTGACCCTGCAGTACTGTTCCTCATGTTGCAGTGATCCCAAACCAAAAAATAATTTTGGTGGCTACTTCAAAATTGTAATTTTGCTACAGTTATGATTTGGAATGCAAAGACCTGGTATGCATTATATATTTTCCGATGGCTTTAGGCGACCCCTGTGTTTTGGTCGTTCTACCCCCGCTGGGGTCGCGACCCACAGGTTGAGAACCGCTGATAGTGGATGCACGTCAGAGCACGTGTCGGAGATGCTGCAGGCCATGGTCGCACGTGGAGCACAAGCAGCATCAGAAAGGAAAGCCAGACCTGGACTGAGGAGGTAATTGTAGAAAATACAATGCAACACTTCATAGAATGAATGAAAGCCAAAATCCAACTAATGTCGATTAATAGGTAAATAATAAAGAAATAATCATTCCCAGAGAGATAAAAGAGAATTTTCTTTAATCTGTAAGAAATAACTACACATGAATCAGAATTGTTCCATTAGCTAACTTATGAGGCAGAAATGATGGGAATTAGAATAAAGAAGAATAAAGTTTTCAGAATGCTAAAGAAAAATAGGTATTAACTAGAAGTGCATGCCTAATAGCATTATATTTCAAATGCCTAAAGTAAGATCAATAAAGAAAATGTGCCTGAAATCAGCATCCATTAAAAGGATTTTAGTCCTTTTAATTTTTGTAGCGCATAATGTGCAGTGCAGAATGATTAAGATTCTAGTTTGAAGTTGATGTAAGGACAGAATGCCTTTCAGTTTCTTCCTCATCCATCTTTCCCTCCCTGAAACTCTTGATCCCCTTCACCTCTGCAAAGGATCTAGTGCCACACCTCATGTTTTCTATCCTTCTATCTTGCACAGCTTTACTCTGGGTTTCTCACATAAGAGAAGCAACGGGATATGTAAGCTTGTGCATTTGATTTATTTCGCTTAACATTATGGCGTCAAGGTACAATCATTTTCCAATAAACAACTGATATTTGCCCTTCACTATGGCTGAGTGCGAGTACATTTTCTTTATCCATGCACCTGGTGATGGGTATCTGGACCATGGAATTAGCAAGTGTTAGGAAATGGAGTCATTGTGTACCACACACACGCATTAGAAAACTAAACCTTAAAAGAAATGGCTTATTTGTATAGAATAAAGGAAAATGGTCTTGCATGAGAACAAAATATGTATTAAATCAATGGAAGAATAACTTTTAGATGGGGCTTAAAATTGGGACAGAATCAATAGGTTGATGTTTGATCAAGTATTCTAACATCCTTGTTTTATTTATGAATGTGAGTAGATTAGGTGGTGATTTGCTTCCATAAATTTTTTTTTGGTACCAAGAATCCAAATCAGGGCCCTGTATTTGCCAGGCAGGTGTGCTACTGAGCTACAATGCTGGTGCTCTGTTCCCATAAATTTGAACATTAATCTTTCCAAAGCAGTGAATAAAAACAAATACATACTTTAAAAACCAATGAAAGGAGTTGGGCTGGCAAGATAGTTCAGTGGACTAAACACCTGTTTTGCAAGTGTAGGGATCAGGGTTCAATTCCCAGTCCCACATGACATGCTGGCCCTGCCCTCAGGGCATGCTGAGCAAGGTGTGGTGGTGCATGTCTGTAATCCCAGAGCTGGAGAGGCTGAAAACAGGAGGATCACTAGGAGTCTGAGCTGTGTAATGACACATTTTACCAAATACATAAATGAAACAACAATAACAATAACAAAAACAATGGAAGGAGAACAAATGAAAATGGTAAATAAACCTAAATATAAAATGTAACAGTAAATTTAGAGAAGATATAAAAACTGTCCTTTTAATCTAATATACTCCTTTGCAGGCATCATTTATAAGATAAAAGAGTATAAAATTTGAAATAAAAATACAGAAATAATGTATTTCAAAAATCTAACCAAAGTACAAGAAGTGAATATATTAATAGAAAATGAAATTAACAATATGATAAAACTTATATCATGAATTAATGTATATTGTTACTAGGTTGATAAAAGCCTCAATACACCAAGAAAATCAAAGTGTAGATTGAAGCTCATTGTCAAGAATTCAACTATATTTTGTAAAATTAATAAATATGAATAATTTTTTAAATGTTATCATATATGAGTATTTAAGTATCTTTTATTGTTTTTATTTTTTATGTTCTTAGTGTACATTTATAGCACATACAATTGGGGAGTGGGTACGTTCATAAAATACATCTTGTTTCTTCTTTTCTTCCCGTCTTTTTTCAATGTATTTGGTACAGGGTCTCACTGCACAGCTTGGACTTGCCGTGAGCCTTTCTGTTTTCAGCCTCCTCAGCGCTGGTACTATAGGCGTGCACCACCACACCCAGACTGCCTATCAGTTTAGTTCAAGGAGGGGGCGGGGCCTGCGCTGCATGCGGTGGCAGGGATCTCCCCGTGCTTACCTAGCAGGTGCTTAGTCCGCTGAGCTATCTCGCTGGGCCAGCTTGTTTCTTTTCACTCTGCATCCTTTTCCCTTCTGCCTTCCTCCTACAAACCCCTTTTCCTCTCTTCATTCTTGTTGATTTTGTTAATTTTGTATCAGGCTTAGGGCATGTAACACATTGTTTGGCACTATTAGGCTCCTCTACATGGCACATCTTACTCTACCTACTTCTCCTTTCATGCTTCTTTGCCTCACTGTACATCTCCTGGACTATGTCCCATTTGCAAACGATTCATACTCTTTTGATTAAATATAGAAAAAATGAAAATTACAAGTAACAAGCACAATACTCCTTTTTCATTAATGTGCCATACATATCCTTATCAGACTCATACTATGCATCAGCCACTGTTCTAGTTGGTGCAACTTTATAACATGTATAAAAATTGTGGAACTATGACACCATAAAAGACAAAGTATCAAATGAAAATATCAGGAAAAGTGGACATAAATGATGATTGCATATAGTTGGAGACAACACAAAGATAAAAAAAAAATAATTGAACTTTAAATTTAGTATTTAGGCACTGGGTGTGGTGGCATGCGCCTGTAATCCCAGCTCTTGGGAAGCTGTATACAGGCTGACAACTATGAGTCCGATCTAGCAGTGAGACTCTGAACACTGTACAGTCCCTTCCTTAAAATACAAAAAAAAAATAAATTTAGTATTTAGAACTGTATGACAATACAATGGCATTTCAAAATTAAAAGTTAGTTCTGCAGTAATCTTAACAAAATAGATAAACTTCTACTGAGGTTGATTTAGAAAAAAAAAAAAGAAGAAAGACAGGAAAATTTTCTTTAGAATAATACGTATGCATCTATTGATTATAATCAAAAGATAATGTTAAAAGAACTTTCAAGAAGGCTGAATTAAAGAAAATAAATCCTTTTTATTTATATTTTTATGTATTTAGTTGTTACAGGGTTTCATTATGCAGCTTGGACTCGTGGTGACCCTCCTGCTTTCAGCCTCCCTCGTGTTGAGATTCCAGGCATGCACCACTATCCCTGGACTTTGGCTGGCTCAGTCTGCTCTGGGAGTGGGGCAGGCATGGCATGTGGTGCCAGGGATCAAATCACTGTCCCTGAACTTGCTTAAGCTTGCCAAAGCAGGTGCTTTAGTCCACTGAGCTATGTCTCCGGCCCTATAAATTCATTTTTAAATATCTCCAATGTGGGGAGGGAAACATACCAAAGAATTCTGAGTAGAAAGTTATAAAATTTTAAGTAAAAGTTTTTAATTATATATAAAGCATCCCTGAGAGAAAAGGGAAAGAAAAATCCAACCAAATCCATTCAAGAAAATCAAACTGAAAAACTACCTGAAGGTAATGTGATAAAAGAGGAAGTTCAGGTTAACTTCAGTAATGAGAAAATTACACAAAAATAAAAAAAATCTAGCATTTATAAGAGGAACACTGGCACTCCAGTGTGACCAGGTCAACCTCATCACACCACCCAAGAAAAAGGAAGCGTCGTCATTACACTAGATGTAAAATGTCTTTAAACGCTTCAAAATCCAGCGTTGGCTCACTCATAAAAACAAAATTCTGGGCGAACCATATAGTTCAGCATATGAAAGAGCCTGCAAGCAGGCACAGGGTCCTGGGGTTCTATGCCCAGGTCAGCCATGCTGGCCCAGCTCCCAGGACGTGCTGAGAAGGCAATTGAGACTGGGCATGGTGGTGTGCCCATAATCCCAGCTCTTGGGGCATTGTAACCAAGCAGATCACTATGAGTCCCACCTAGTAGTGGGACCCTGAACACCTATAGTTCCTTCCCTAAAATGAAATTTTAAAAAAATCCATCAACAATTCACATCTTTAGTGTATACAAAATTTCCTGATGGCGATAAAGTTTATATGATAAGGTCATAGCATAAAATCTATTCTTAAAGATAACATGGACTGTATTTTATTTAAATTGAGTAACCAGACAAGGATATACACTTTAGCTCTCTCTCTCTCTCTTTTTTTTTTTTTTTTTTTTTTTAAGGGGCTGATGACAGTGGCTGCCTTGAGGGCAGGTCTCATGCTCCATGTGGGTGGGGGTGGGGATAAAGCTGAGGTCCCAGGCGCCTGAGTTTGCAAAATCATGTGCTTTAACCAACAGAGCTACCTGGCAAGCCCTCAAGGATATACACTTTAAAGCATTCTTTTTAATATGTTACAATTTTGGCATAAATAAAAAAATTAAGATTTGTTGGTAGTTTAACTGATAACATCAGCAATAATGAACATAAAGAAAAATTTCTGTTCATATATGAAAAAGTTTGAACAAACAATCCTTAAAAGTACCTGCAAATTTTAATATAATTGAATTTTTTGTATGGCCATTTATAAGAATAATGAACAATTCGGCTTATAAATATTATTCTAAAGAATAATTAGAATATATTTTTTAAATAACAAATACAGTTAATCCCTGGATTGCAGGTAGCTTAAGTAACTTGGTCTGCATGTACTTTGGAAGATGAGCTAACATTTCTGAGACATCAATAATGATCAGTTTCACGTGACAATATTTGGTATTTTGCTTATACAAAATATGTTGCTGTAAAATGTTCCACTGATGTTTCTGTACCTCTTATTTTATTATTTTGTTTTTAGATTTTTTTGAGTTTTTATTTATTCTTTTTATTCTTGTTTCAGAACCTTTGTTTGTTTATTCACTCATTTTTATGGCTGGCTCAGCCCGCCCCAAGGGCAGGGCTGGCATAGCATGTGGTGCCAGGGATCAAACCACGGTCCGTGGTCTAAAGCGCCTGCTTGTACCTTTTAATTGTGAATGCTAAAAATAAAATTGATTATGCCAGTCTCACTGGTAGTCCACACTGGAAAATGCTGATGCCCTTGAAAGGAGTGTTAAGGAAGGGGGATGCTGATAGTGCCAGTGGTTGATTTTACAACAGAGCTCATCTGTGCAGGGCACTATGCCAGGTGCTGGACACATAGTAGGAATGAAATAGACATGTGGTCCACACTAAGAATGTTGATAGTATCTGCAGGGAGACAGAAGCCAAAATTAAACTATTTTAAATTTTGATATATATCAGCAAACAAATGTAAACGTTGCAGAGAAGAAAATAACAATATCTCTTAGTTTAAATTCAAAATTCATGGAACACCTGCCTTAAAAGTAACACTTACTTAGTTCTCCCATGTGATTAAGAGCTAGCTATGAACTGTTTGTGTTTCACTAAGGTTCAGGTGTTAAAATAGTGATCCCAAGATTATACAAGAGGTTGAGACATCTTCCAGGGTGATTGGGATACAGAGTCCTCAAGAATGACATTAACGTCCTCGTAAAAGGAATCCGAATGTGCTCTCCTGAGCCACACACCCTCTCCACCACGTGAGAACACAGCAAGAATGTGAATGTCTATGACTGAGAAACAGACCCTTACCAGGCAATTGACAGATAATTGATCTACTTTCTAGACTTTAGAACTATGGGAAACAATGTTCTGTTATTTACAAGCCATTTCATCCATGATATTTTGTTACAGTAGCCAGAAAAGACTAAGATAGCCAGACAAAGTATGATAAAAGAAGAGAAGATGGAGTGGAACCTCTATATACAAAGAAAGAGCACAGCAAACACCAACAGAATCAATGAGCCTTCTTGGTCCAAAAAATACTGATGAAAAATGGAAGTGAAGATATATACGTGGGCCAACTATTGACTGTTGTCTCAGTTATTCTCTCATTGCTGGGACAAATACCTGACAGCCAAAATGAAGGAAGGAAAGGTCTTTTTAGCTCACAGTTACAGGAGGTATTCAGCAGGCTCCAAGGCAAAGGGGTCCATGACTGAGAGCATCAGTTTATGTCAGACAAACAGCAACAATGGCAACAGGCCAACAATGGCAATAGAGTCTGTCTCTCTTATAAACATTCAGGCTCTCTGACCCAAATTTGGCATAGCACTCACACCCATAATCCCAGCAGTCCTAAAATCTATAATCTTAGTGGATCACTCATAATCCCAGTGGGTCATGAGTTAATCTTAAACTCTAGAAGTCCCTACCCTATGACTGCATGAGGCTCTGGGAGGGAATAACTAGACTCAAACCATAGCAACTCTGTTGAGAGTTTGGTAGAGATTGAAGCAAGAACTTTAATAATTTGCTTTATGTTTTTGTAACATGATCTTGTGTGGTGGTACCCAGTCAGAGTGTAGCACCTGTGCCCATGGAAGCAGCAACAAGGGCCTGCTGCAGGGCTAGGTCCTGATGGGTGGGGAGGGACACAGTGCTGCTAATTTTCTGCCCTGATACGCACTACTTTGTCGACAAATGTCAAATATTCTCTTTCTTCAGTGGTAATTGGTCCCTGTTATACTTTTCCTGAACATTTTCTATTAGTCTTGGGAAATTACAGTGGGTTTTTTTGTTATTGTTCTCTATTAAATTGGGCCAAAGATACAATTTTGTGATTCTCCTGATTTGTTATACTTGATTGAAGCCTCTTTCCCATCTTTTTTACACGTGTCATGTAAAACAGAAACATTCTTCTTCTTGTTATGCCTGGGTTTTATAAATTCCAATGGATTTAGAATAACAGAGAAGATTACTACTAATACCTGGTGTTATCCCAGGGGAGACATTATTTTTTGCTATAGAAAGAACTCAGAAATATTTTATTCTCTTCTCTTCTCAATATTAGATAGTATAAACTTTTAAATCTGTATCAAACATTTGAACTAATTTCGGATATACTTGACAATTTACCATGTAACATTTTCATAATTAAAAACTGTCTTCAAAGAACAATTCTCTTTTCACTTCCTGACTCAATTCCTAAGAAGTTACCACTGGTATTTGTTTATTGTATATCCTTCCAAAAATTACTGTTGTTATTTTATAGCCATTTATCATTCTGTACAATTAGGGGCTTACTATAAAATTTCTCTGCAAAGTGTTTTTTTTTTTTGTTTTTTTGCTATATAATTTCCATATGGTATAAGAAATGGATTATAATTGTACAGCCCACTGACTACTAGAAATTGTAAGTAGCTCTATATCCCTCAGGGCAATTCAATGCACTAGCAAATTACCTCAACTGTCCCTCAAAATTCCTCTGTCTCATATCTGATGCCTCTCACCAACTCCACTGTTATCTGATCTGAGCTTTCTGTCATCTCCATTGTATTGGAAATGAGCTCTTGAAAAGTTTTCACCTCTAATTATTATTTCTCTTGGTACATTTTTATAATATATTTTTTCAAGTGATAGATAAGTGCTTAATAAGTGAAATCCTTATTAAAGATTCAGCTTCAAATACTTGATTTTTTGCAACTATATAAAAATTCATTTGATGAACCTGGAATTAAAGAAGAAAAGACCATGCATAGTACCTGTTTTATACTAATAATAGTTATTATATTATTATATTATAGAGTAACTCTGTGAGTCTGATTATTAATGAAGACTTTTGTTCAGCAACATTTGCATGAGAAATTCCAATTAAAGGTAATTTTCAAAAATGAAACCAAAGATGGAAATAATATGGTAGATCTCACAATTGAGAGTCCTGTGATAGCGTCATAAAGGACAAGGACATAACCAACTATGTGAAGTGTGGCTGGAGTGTGACAAAAGCAGTCCCGTTGTACTGTGATTCTCTCATTTGGAGACTCAATGTTCCCATTCCAGGAGCTTATGTTGAAACCAGGTAATGTGTAGGACAATGACAATTTTATTCTTGAGGATGGATGATGAAATTTTTTTCTGATCAGATGAGATAGGTACATTTTAGATGTACATGACAATTATATTCATCATAGAGAATTTGTACCTGTACATGACATGACTTGAGTTTGTTCTTTCCCTGCCCCCTGCCCACCCTTCAACAATTATAAAAGGATTGATTTCATGTTTTTCTTTCCTTTTAATTTTACTTTAAAGAAAAATTTTTAAACAGCAAAATATTGTACAGAATTTCAAAACAAGATAATGGGAAATTAACAATGGCTGTTACACTGTATGTCATTGTCTTCAACATAGCTGCTAGGATTGCCAGGTACAGGCATGGAGAATTAATCAAAAAATTAAGCGTTAAGTGCTCCTCTCAAACCAAAAAAAAAAAAAAAGAAAAAAAGAAAGAAAATAGCATGGTATGCTTCAACCTTGAACTCAAACTCAAATGTATAAATACCGTTAAAATATTTATTGCAAATTTAAGTCATTTACAAAGTAGTTAATATATACATAGTATTCTAACTTTATAAAATAATGAGAGTTTATATTGTATATGTAATACCAGTTTTAGTTATAGGGCAAAAACGTTCTGAAATAAATTAATATTTCATTCTATTTGCTTAGATATCATAGTAATCATCTTCCAAGGACCTATCACTAAATTTCTCTCTACCATCTTTTAATAAGTAACCTTGAGGACTGGCGTTGTAGCTCAGCAGACTGAAGCACCTGCTTAGGCAAATGTAAGCAAGAGCAGGGACTGTGGTTCCAACCCAGGCACCACCTGCTGTGCCAGACCCACCCCTAGGGTGGTCTGAGTCAGCCACAGTATCCTTATATGGTAGCATATGCCTATAATTCCAGGGCTGGGGAGGTTGAAAATAGGAGTATCACCATGAGTCTCAGCTGCATAGTGAAACCCTGTGACAACCAAATATATCAAAAAAGAGAGAAAGAAAGAAACAAATAAAGAAAGAAAGCAATCTTCCCCCAGTTACCTTTCACTATAACTAATTTATCCCAATATTCTTCACATGAACCTACAAAAATTCACTGTCAGCACAGCAAACAGGGAAATCCTTTAAGAACAAGATCCAAGTCATGTCCCTCCTTTGTTCATGTGCTGTACGTTTCTTATATTCCTAAAAGTTAGTCAAGGTAATTTCTGTGTATTTTGATAGCTTCTGAGAATGCCCTCTCCCTTTGCCTCTTGTCCCTGTTGCTATCTAATGCTGGTTCACCTGACCCTACTGGTGCTGCTTTCGCAGTTGTTCCTCTAGTATGGCACTCCTCTGTCTATGTCAAGACTGTGGACTATTTGTCCATCTGTTGGATACTGTTCTCCGAAGAGTACCTTCTGCCCTTCACATCAGTGAAGTTGCTCATTTTCTTTGTGGTTTGTACTTTACCCTTATCCAAATTTCTACCCACTACTTCCATGTTAATTTTTTCTGAGATTTCTTCTTAATATCCATTTGGGTAAAACAATAGCAACGCCTGTTATAAATGTTGTAAAGTTTAAGGAGTTAGCTATTATCTATCTCTAACCTTATTTACATTAATCAAAATGAGTCTTATGAAGGCAATTTTTATCAGTAATGTATTTCTAGTGACTAGGAAAGTGTCTTACACTAGGTGTGTCCAATATTCAAAAAACTTCTTTTCCTTTGGGTATTGTAGAAGAACTCCAAAATAATGAGAATGAGTTGAGTACTTATTAAAGTGCTTTTCTTGTTACTGGATTTGGTCTTGTAGTAAATATTTTGTTATAAGTGGTCCATTCCAATTAAATCTGAAACTCTAAAGTTGTTTAGTAATAGTTTAAATTAATTCACATAGATAAGCAAAACAACATACAAATTAATATAATGTTTCAATGAATTGTAAAAAATTTGAAAAAATATTATCATGAATTACTTACATGTATTCTCCACATTTTTGTTCAGGAGGTTTTCAATTTAATGACTAAACTATTATCTGTAGAGACAAAAAGATCACAGTTATGGAGGCATCCTTATCCTCTTTCTGTATCTTCAATTCTATTCCTTTTTTCTAGATAGATGGATATTGATATCAAATCTATAAATGTAAAATTATGTCATGAATTTTTTAAAATTCTGAACTTTCTTCAGAATTTCATGTTTTTAAGGTATATTTTCTAGTTCTTTATTCCTGAAATACCATTGAATTTCTTTACTTTAATAGATGATAGGATATATTTTATGTTACAGAGTTAATAAACAATGCTATTTGTAGGGTTACATTTTCACCATATTAAAATGATGAAAATGGTTTAGAGTAACTTCTTCACTGGAAGGGAGATTAAGTAAGATCTTTGTTCTGTATATTCAAGAGTAAACCCAGGACTACATCGCATGAAAGCATGAGACCAATGACAAATACCAGTTGATATTCCTTTTTAAGTTAAGGGATAATGGCTTTCTCCACGTCTTCTGTAATCTTTCCAATAAGTGAAGAAGCCAGGAATAGAAGGCGTTTCTAGGTGTGAGCACAGAATACAATCCTGCTGATATATCTGAAATGATACCTAAGAAGTGTACACATTTCACTGGAATTCTGAGTTTTAGCTAAACATTGACCAATCACTAGAACGTGCAAAAGAAGTGTTGAATGTTATCTTGAAGGACTGAAATATCAGGGACAAGTATTTTCTCAGAAAATTTAGCTCATCTTTTTGTAACTCACCTATCAACTTTGCAGTGCATTGAGAAGCTGTGTTTGGTGGTTTGGGGCTTGCTTGAAAATTGATCTAGCCTTAAATAATCTTTTCTTCAATAAATCTATGTTTATTTGAATTCTGAAAGGAGTCCTATAGCTTGTGACTGTTACAACACATATAAAAGTGGTTTTAATGAAAAGATGTACTCTGGAAATATTTTAGACTAAGGGATTTTTTAATATCTCTTACGTCCTTAGGCTTCCCTTAGTTAAATCATAGAGTCACACCCAATGTGGCAAGTGCTTTATACATAGATTTTTAAATGAAATGTATAAAACACACAAGACTGTCACCTCTGCTTTGAAGGGCTAACAATAACCCAAATTATTCCTAAACTTAGTGAATTAAAATAATTGTTTATTCTGATCACGGGTTCTTTGTGTTCAGATTTCAAGCAGATGGATCTTCTGTTCCATATGGTCAGGATAAAATTGAAAGAACAGACCAGAAAATTGCCATTCAGCCACTGGCACTCCTGGTCTCCATATCTCATTTGCCATAAGGCCTCTTACCTTGAAGTCACAAAGGGCTCCAAAGCATCAAAGGCAGAGAGAATAAATTTTGCTTTTTGATTTCAAAGTTCTGATGTAATTTGTGAGTCTAGACATATTGCTGCGTACATTTTAGGGTTTCGGGAAATAGAATGGCCATACCCGTGTGTGTGTGTGTGTGTGTGTGTGTGTGTGTGTGTGTACTTCATTGTATGTGTGTGACTGAATGTATGAAAGGATGTCTTACATTACTTAGTTCATTCTAATATAAACTTAAGGATAATGAAACAAAATACAGAGTTTCTTTTTTGCAACACTCTAGAGTCTGATGGTAACTGAATATTCTTTCTTTCTTGAGGAATTTGCTAACAATTTTTTCCATTTTGTTGTGAAACTTGCTTCAGCGTGTTGTTGCTGGTTGTGGTGAAAAAGATACTTACATATTGCAGATACCACATTTGCTACTGCAAGAAAAATATTTTCCATATATGCATTATGAAAAGAACAAAGCTAACTGGAGTGTAGGTGGGACCTCATTGACACTTTGCCTTACAATCCATGCCCTACTCCCTATTTTCCATATGAAGTACTTGTCAGCTCTGGCTCTGTTCTTTCAAGGTAAGAGTAGATATCTCTTAGCACCCACTACTTACTGCCACTGGGACTAAACGCAATCCTAGGTGTCTTTTTAAGGATTATCATATTGAATTTATTATTTACTTAGAAATGGGGTATGGCTATGCTGCTCTTGCTAGCATAAAAGCCTTAACTGAAGCGCTTAAAAGACTTCAGGACCGTTATCTAACTCATCCTGTATATATAAGTGCATGGCTTTGCCCCTGCAATGCGCTTCCTATCTTTTCTGCTTAGAGTCACTTCATCGTTTAACCCTTAAATCC
Organism: Myocastor coypus; assembly: GCA_004027025.1. Classification (NCBI taxonomy): domain Eukaryota; kingdom Metazoa; phylum Chordata; class Mammalia; order Rodentia; family Myocastoridae; genus Myocastor; species Myocastor coypus. Next base: position 12,264 of record PVJA010015794.1, on the reverse strand, counting down.
TGGATTTCCATCAGCTGTGTTATGCCTCTCCATTTTTTTTTTATTCTTTTGAGTTCTTAGACTAGGGAGACTATACCATATTTACATATGTAGGTCTGGTTTATTTCACTTATGAGTATATGTTCAAGATGCATCCATTTATATATGAAGTCTTGTGGTTTATCATTCTTTATGGATGAGTAATATTCCATTTTATAAAAATACATCTTCTCCAACCATTCCTCAGATGATGGGTATTTTGGAACCTCCAAATGTTTTTGACACTGAGGATAGCAATGTGTAACAGTAAAAACATGCTTGGAATGCCTGTCGTTCTGGTCTTTTAGATGTGTACTGCATCTAATGTAATTTCAGTCACTGCTATACTCTCTGTAAAGTAAATGGTTGGTTTATAAGAAAACAAAAAGGGTTATTAAATGAGAGTAAGAGACTAAGAAAATCCTATAGGATTGACGAGCTACAATTTTGTATATACTTAGATTTCTAAATGTGTAAATATGTGTAACTGTTTTTATCATATTCTATAGAGATTATTAGAATATCAATGATTAATAGAATATATCAATTCCAAGTTAAGTCTCAGATGTTTGATGCTCAGAAAGACAGTGATGTCATGCTCAAGTACCTATGTTATAGAGTAATAGTACTACTAAGCTTTTCTTCTGGAGAATTAAGAATATAAGTTTACAGACCAAAATTTAGAGAAAAAGAAGGGCTACAAGGATAGCTAATATTTTGGCCTTAGCCCTTCAAAGTCAGTGAGGACTCAGGACATAAGAGAACCTGTGCTGTAGCATCCTATAACTCAGTGTTTTCGCGAATTTTTTGTTCAAGGAGATGATGGGGCTATAGAGGAAAGGGACTGAAGATACATGGTGTTCCAAAGGAGAATCACCTAGAGAGAAAACACTCTCTCAGGCTTTCACAGAAAGTAAACTCATCAATCAGTGCCCAAAACTCATCTAGATGGCTGAAACAGATGGCAGTTCTATAAAGCACTGTACATGGTTCCAAAGTAAACCCTGAGAGCATTTGACTGACCTTAGGAGACACAAAAGTTACACGTTTCCTATACAGGTCTTGCTTAAACTTGTCCTTAACCACCCAGCAAAAAAGTTCAACCACAAGGCATAAAATGTGAAATTAGATTAGAATCCTGAGCTGTAAAAGGCTTAAATCAACAGCTTCCAACATTGCCAGTTTTACCAATAACCCACTGTGATTATCGAACATTGGATTGTTTACACAACTGCTTTGTCTTAGTTCAATGAGAAGAAATTTGGTTTTACCAATAATGATTTGAAAAATTATAACATCTACATCCTGTCTCCATATAACTAAAAGGAGGACAACAATATGCATTATATAAAATATTTAAATGTACTATAAATGTGTTTTGAAACTGTCACATTTTTATACATTGTTATTTCTTTTTAAAAGTAAAAAAAGACCTCAGGAAATTGCAAAATATATATGCTAATCTTGGCAGATGAAACAGAATGAGTGGTAGCATCTGCTATAAGCCTGAAGAACTATGAGCCGAAATAAAATCCAAGGCACTCATAAGGGATATATGATACATGGAGGGCTCCCTTTGGCTCTCTGACTGCTTAAGAGTACCTCCTAATTTCAGGAAGAGCAGAATGCCTTGCTTTCCTAAACTACATTCTGAGAAACTTCTGAGAAACAAAAAGTGTTACTCAAGACCATCATTCTGGGATAGGGAGAGAGGAAGGCAGACTCCTCACCTTCAAAAGAGAATCATATGGGTCTGTGAGATTTTATTTTTTTATGTAAGAACATCATAAAAATAAATTATGCATTGTAAATCACTTTATGGAGGAAGCTTTCTCTCCATTATCATTAGGGGAGAAAAATTCTAAGGAAAGCAAGTATCAGAGACAAAGCTCACGCAGTTCCACGACTGCAACAGGTTTTTAACTGAATTACTCACACACACAAAAAAAAAATCTGTCTTGGTTCAGGTAGTTTAAAACTGTTACAGCATGTGACAACAATGTGTGTGCCATTTCTATCACGTTATTCACAAGAAAGATGTAATAATTTTGATATGAAAAACAATAGGGCTATAGCTGCTAGATAGCAGAACACTTGCCTATTCTGAATAGGAGACTGAGCTGGAGCCCCAGCATGGGGAGAAAAAGAAAGCATAAACTTATACTGTGGCAAAACAGAAAAATTCCATAGAAAATATACTATCACCATGAAGTCATTTGTCAGTAAAATTGCTTGTCGTTTTGCATTTAAAAGTGCCATCAAGCTACCATTTAGGCTGTGTTTGGGGTAAATATCAGAGTAGCACTGAGCTCATTTTATAGAGTAGAACATATCCAAGCTGCACTCTAACGGTTACTTTTTGAATGGCCTTAACATTCCCTCAGCTAGAGCAACAAATAAACAGTTTTCTTATTTTTTTTTAAAGCTTTTTATTTTTTTATTTTTATTTATTTATTTATTTATTTATTTATTTATTTATTTATTTATTTTGTCTTTTTGAGACAGGGTCTCGCTATGCAGTTGAGGCTGGCCTTGAGCTCACTTTTGTAGCCCAGGCTGGTCTCGAACTCGTACCAATCCTCCTGCCTCAGCCTCCCAAGTGCTGGGATTACAGGCATGAACCACCACGCCTGGCAACAGTTTTCTTCTTGACTCTGGGAGCCCATTCATTCTTTTCATAATATAAAATAGTAAAAAATAAATAAATGAATAAAAACATAAAAATGATAAGGAAATTTACCAAACAAAAAAGATAAGAATACAATTGCTGTTATAATGTGTATTGTTCTGTTCAAATTAGTTATTCAGATTACCAGATATGAACATAGAAAATAGGTCAAGATTAATAATAAGAAAAAGAATATATTTAATCATTAACTGCTCCTTTTGATAGAGTAGTAGAAGTCAGCAGTAAAATCATCTAAGCTACCCTGTGTGTTACGGTTTGTGTCTAGTTGTCCCCTCAAAGCCTCATGCAGTCATGGGCAGGCTTCTGGAGTTTTTGTTTAATTCATGATCCAGTGCTGAGATTATGGGTCTGAGGGCTGCAGGGATTTATGGGTCTGAGGATTTCAGGGATTATGGGTCTGAGGGCTGCAGGGATTATGGGTCTGAAGATTTGAGGGATTATGGGTCTGAGGGCTGAAGGGATTATGGGTCTGAGGGCTGCAGGGATTATGGGTCTGAGGGCTGAAGGAATTATGGGTCTGAAGCCTGCAGGGAGTATGTGTCTGAAGGCTGCTGGGATTATGAGTCTGAGGGTTGCAGGGATTATGGGTCTGAGGCCTGCAGGGATTATGGGCCTGAGGGTTGCAGGGATTATGGGTCTGAGGGCTGCAGGGAGTATGGGTCTGAGGGCTGCAGGGATTATGGGTCTGAGGGTTGCAGGGATTATGGGTCTGAGGCCTGCAGGGATTATGGGTCTGAGGGCTGCAGGGATTATGGGTCTGAGGGCTGCAGGGATCATGGGTCTGAGGGCTGCAGGGATTATGGGTCTGAGGGCTGTAGGGATTATGGGTATGAGTGCTATGCCTAGTTAGGGCAGACAGCCTAACTGTAACGTAAAGGAGACAGACTTGCACTCCACTGCCACAACTACTGCTCTTCCCTTTTGCTCTTGCTCTTTTGCTGCTTTCTGCCACCATGTACTGCTGCCTTCTGCCATCTGCCACTCTTCATTGGAGACAGCCGAGTATGCTTTGAAACCACCACAAACTGTGAGCTAAATAAACCTTTCATTCTTTAACTCTGGGTGTCAGGTACTTTGTCCTGAGAGAAAAGTAACTGAGACACTGTGAATATGCCTATGCATTTCCCTCCCTTCTTTCTGGTCTCCTTTCCCTTACCTAACTGTTCCTTCCCTTAGTAGTTTCTTTTTCTTTCATAGTAGCTACTGTACCTTTCAGATTTTACCCACTTTTTCAGGTTTTACACTAAGGAGACATTACAATGGTTATAAATGTGGTCTGACTTATTTCACTTATGAGTATAGTTTCAAGTTGCATCAATTTACCTATAAAAGCCTCAAATTTAATGTTTCTTTATAGCTTAGTAAAATTCCACTGCATAAGAACACTTTTTTTTTCTCAGTTCCTCAGTTGATGGACATTTGGTTTTTTTCCAAGATTTAGCTATGACAAATCGTGCTCCTATAAACACAGGCATACGTATACTGTTGTGGCATGATGGTTTCAGTTTTTTTGGAACAGCACCCAGAAGGGTGAAGCCTAGGTGAAATGGGACTTATCATCCTAGTTCTTTGAGGAGTTTCCACACTGATTTCTATAGTAATTTTGTCAGCCTGCTTTCCCCAGCAGTAGAGGTTTCTTTTTTCCTGGAAGCCCCTCTGGCATTTGTTTTTGTTTGTTTGTTTTGTTTTGTTTTTTAAATTTTTTTCTTGTTTCAGAACGTTTGTTTATTCATTCATTTTTATGGCCGGCTCAGCCCGCCCCAAGGGCAGGGCTGGCGCAGCATGTGGTGCTGGGGATGGAACCGCGGTCCCTGAAGCCGCCCAAGCTTTCCCAAGCAGGCGCTTTAGACCACTGAGCCATCCCGCCAGGCCCATTGTTATTGGCTGACTTCTTGATGATAGCCATACTACTGGAATGAGATGGAATCTCACTGTTGTTTCAGTTTATATTTCTCAAATGACCAATGATGCTTTTTTCCATATATTTATTTGCCATTTGTAGACCTCCACCTGAGAAGTGTATGATCAACTAACATGCCCACTTTTTGACTGGGTCTTTGAATTTCAGAGACCTAATTTTTTAAATGTTTTATATGTTGTACATAGAAGTCCTTTGTCAAAGGGACCATCAGTTAATATTTTCCCCAAATTTGGGTTATCTATTCACTCTGTTAGTGATTTCTTTTTCTGTGTGAAAGCTTTTTGAAAAGATCAAATCCTAGGTGCTGATTCTTTGAAGTATTTCCCATGAAGTTTGGATTTTGTTCATGAGCTCTCTGCTACCCCTATGTCTTTAATATTTCTGCCTGTTTTCACCTGCGGTGTATTTTAAGTCAGAGATTGTGATGCCACTTGCCTTCCTGTGTTGCCTGAGATTGCTTTTGCTATTCTAGGTCTCTTCTGGTTCCATATAATTTTGGAAGTGTTCCTCTAGATCTGTGAGGTACACTCATGGTACTTTAATCAGATTGCTTTCAATCTGTGTAACACTTTTAGGAGTGTGGCCACTTTCACATGTTGGTTCTTTTCATCCCTGAGCAAGGAATATCTTTCTATTTTCTAAAATGCTGTTTCATCTCTTTCCAGAGATGAAATTTTCAGTGTATAGATCTTTCTTGTCCTTTGTTAAATTGATTCCGAAGTACATTTGCTAGCCTGTCACAGGCCACCTGTCCTCACACAATCACCTGGACTTGAACAAAATACATGTTCAACTTTTGTCAGTTTGGGAAGTGTGTGTCAGATTCCCCTTGTCTAGCTTTGGGACCTTGCACACTGGGAATACTATGGTTTAGGGAGACAAATGTCTCCGTCATCCCCCCCCACCCCCACACCAGTTGCAGGCCTAGCTGTCTTTCGCCCACTCCAAGGGAAAATTGCTTCCTCATAAGCACTTCTCTTTAAAGCAGGATATAATTCACTGTCATAGCCAGTGGCTCATGTACTCCAACAAGCGCTGGAATTGTCTGCTGTGTCCTATTTCCTCTAAAGGGAATATGAGAAATTAAAACGCGGAGGCATACAAAAGGGAATCAGGAGAAGACATGCAACTCCATAGTCTCCTGCCAGTATTTGAGAAAGAATCTGTAGCACTTCGTGGACTCCTGCCACATGTGAGTTTTGGCAAGAGACAAAAGAGCTCATACTCTGGAATATAATGAAATGCATTATTGGCAAAAATAAATATTTGTGTACAAAAGAATACTGCTCAAGTTCATGTCACGTGTAAGGATTCCACTTTTCTTAAGTTTTTGTGTGTTTTCATAGAAATAAAAGTATTATGGAAACTCTACAGATACAAGTATCAATTTTCTAATTATTAGAAAATATATTTGGTAACCTGGCGTGGTGGCACACGCCTATAATCCCAGCACTTGGGAGGCTGAGGCAGGAGGATCAGTGCAAGTTCGAGGCCAGCCTGGGCTACAAAAGTGAGCTCAAGGCCAGCCTGAACTGCATAGTGAGAGCCTGTCTCAAAAAGACAAAAAACAAAAAAAGAAAATATATTTTGTTTCTTGCATCAACATAATCTACATTTAGTAGACACTGTAGCAGTGTCTACATTATCCATGATTTTCCTTTCGCAATTTCAGTTATCTGAAGTCAGCTGTAATCTGAACTGTTCAATCTTTTTATTATTTTTTAAAATATATTTGGTACAGGGTTTTACTACACAGCTCAGATGTGTAGTGATCCTCCTGTTTTCACTCTCTCTAGTGTGGGACTATAGGCCAGACTAGGTTGTTGACTTAAGCGTGCCTGGGGCCAAGGCTGAAGCAACATGTGGGACCAGATATTTAATCTTTTGTAAGTATTAAGTTGTGTATTAAGTGGTGTGAATTCTTTTTTAAAAAAATTATATTTTTAATATTTTATTTATTTGTTCATTTCTTTACTTGGTACAAGGTCTTTCTATGCAGCTCAGATCGTAGTGACCCTCCTGTCTCAGCCTCCAGTGCCTTGCTGAGGATGCAGGCATGTTCCACCTAGTATGAATTCCTCCTACCCTCTAGCTCTTCTGTCCTACCTGAGGCATGAATTGTTCCCTCACTGTGTGTATTCACATTGGCTACATACCTAATAGTCACTAAGTAGTTATTTTAATTTCAGATCAACTGTTCCCCAGTCTGTGCTTATTTTCCAGAAGTGCTCGTTTTACTCGGTGATGGGCCTAAAGTGCAGACGCATTGTTACAAAAAGAGCACTAGGGAAACAGCATTGACAGAGATATTAACTGTAGGACTTAGTGGCCTGCTGTGGGGAGTATAGGAGAAGCATCAAATGTGGAATGCTCCTTAGACCTGTGACTCTGGCATCCAGTGTAGGTGTTCGTGCTTGTTCTCCACAGAAAAGTAGAAATGACACAGTACTGCAGAGTAAAATAAGCTCTAATTCATTATGTGTTGGTAGAGTACTCACCTCAGGTCCCTAATTCCTGAAATAACTCGATAGAAAAATGGGCAGGCAGGGTCATTGTGAGCAAGTGATTAACATTTGAGCCACAGAATGTCTTTTATTATAATAAATAAAAATAGCAAATTAATAAGTTCAATAATTATTTTAGTGAGAATGAGATACTACATAGAGCAATGACAGCCATACCCTATTAGTTATTTATAGAATGTTGATTCTGGATAATCTTAATCTTTAATATCTGAATTCATCGTTTTTTGCAGTTTCCTGATTTTTTTAGTTGTGTAATATTTTTAAGAGACCTTTGTTCATGAGAATAAACATATGTCCAAAATAATTTTCATAAATTAAAATGTTAATGGATTACATAGGAAAATATAGGTAGGTTTAGTATTTCCATGCAGACTTCTTCAATGATGAACATAAATTAGAGTTTCATACTTTAAAAAATGCCAATCTCAATCAAATACCTCTTAAGCTGAAGTACCTTAGCTAACAGCTTCAGTATCACTTGGCAAGATATAGATGCAGAAAATTTGGCTAAAGACACTGAATCTGAAGCTTTGGAGTTAGTCTCAACTCTGCAAGCTCCAAGTGATTCATAGAGAGGCTCTAAGGGAGAAGTACTGCAAGAAAGGTTTCAGCCTTGGGCCCTAGCAAAGAGGATTTTCCTGGGGAGAGGACAGCTTAGAAGAGCTCCTCTATAGTTGTTATGTTTATCAGAAGTTGGGGTTGTCCAGTAGCAAATAATTTTTATCAGAGAAGAGAATATAGGTTGGCATTTCAAATCTGTTAGCAGAGTTGAAATTTACCTATTAAATGAAATCCACTGTTTTCTTACATATTTCATATAGCTTCTACTGAGTTCAAAAACTTGATATGTGTAATAAGATTCTTCACTTGAGAACTTAGATAAGATACACATTAACTTTCTTCTGTAACACTCTGAGCTTTTCTCATTCTAAAGTATTTCTGATGAAATGAGAAATACTGCTCCATTCCCTAACAGATGCTCCCAATGGATAAAATGGGTTTAGTAACACATAAGCATAAAATCTCAGAGCTATGAACGTTCTGAGAAAGCTTCACGTGGTATTTCTTTTTTGAGAAGGAGAAATAGTGCAATGTCACCCATGTAGATTGTAGCTATATAATTAGGGGGTAGATTATTTTGATGCTCATTTCTTCATGCACCAGTTCATCTTGTATTCATTGGAGAGTTCACCTAGTATCAGATATTAAACTAGAATGAAGACACAAAATGAAAAAAAAAAAGTGTGCTGTGTAATAAAATAATAGACGTGTCCATTTATGTAATATACTGAAAAAAACTTGTAAAGGTATGTAATATACCTAAAAGGTATGTAAAATACCTAAAAGACTTTTAGGTTTCCAGGAGAAATGAACAATAAATTCTGAAGAAGTTATCATGTTGGCACAGCCCTCTAAAATATTGTTGCAGAATGAAGGACTTGCTAATGTTTTCAGTAATATAATCAAAATATAATACAAATGTAAAACACTGATCAATGTAGTACACTCAAACATTCATGCCCATGTTTATGGAAGCATAAATCACAATAGCTAAATTACAGAAACATCCTAACTAGCCATCAACAGATGAATGAGTAGAGACATGTAGTGTACATAGGTAATGGGTTGCTGCTTAGCCCTAAAGAAAGATATTCTTGAGTTATTTGTTAGAAAACAGACAGATTCTGGGAGTATAATTAAATAAATCAGAAGGTTATAAAATTGATGCTTTGTATTTTATATGAGAAATCCAATGTACAGTGTAACTACTTTTAAAAGCAGAAAAAAGAAGAGAACTTAGGAAAGAAAACAGGAAAATTTTTGAAGCTGAGAGGGCATCTTAATCTCTTTTTAATCACAAGAATGAAATACCTGACACACCTTGCAGGATAAAAGGGTTTTTTTGTTTGTTTATTTGTTTGTTTTTTGTGACATTTCATCTGTAGTCTGGCTCCATGGCAGGATAGGCAAGGCCCAGGGGCAGGGAAGTGGCAAACTGTTCATGGCACTGTATCAGGAAGCAGAGTCAAGGGGGGCCGGGGGAAGCAGATAAGCCTTCCCAGGGTGTCGACCCAGTGACCCTCCTCTTTTACCAGACTCCACTTAATAGGAGTGAGCCAGCTGAAAGTGCAGTATTGCTGTCATCTTCCAAAAGCTTCCTGACAAGTGGATGCAGCTTTTCAATGTTGCCAAGCTTTAAATCAGAAGAATTTGGGTAATGGAGGACAGCAAGAAAAATGACTAGGATCCAGTATCCATATACGACAATTCGTAATACAGATGTGATTTGAAGGAATATTTGCTCTGACCTTTGCTATATTCTGTAACTGTTCAGTTGATATATGTATCAAGCCCTTCATCAAGGCCATTTTTACTTAACTCCCATAGATACACAACATGTCCTGAATTTAGATATGTCAACTCACCTTGTTTTATGCTTATTTACCTAAATTCTTTTTATTTACCTAAATTGTTTCAGCAAATGATAGTTCCTTTTTTCAATTATAAAGAATATAAAAATATAGATAAAATATTAGAAACAATACAAGATTTCAAAAAACAAGATGATAGGATTCAACAAAATTGTTATATTACACATTGTTGTCTTAAGATTAACAGTAAAATGGGTTAAAATAAGAATTTTAGTCATTAACTAGTCTGTTCAAAAAACCAACAGAGGACTGGTCAAATAAAGCACCTACAAACAGGCATAGGAGCTGGGGTTCAATCCTCAGGCCTGTCAGGCCAGCCCCTCCCCCAGGGTGCGCTGAGAAAGCAATTGAGACTGGGTGGGCATGGAATGTGCACCTGTAATCCCAGCTCTTGGGATGCTGTAAACAGAGGGATCGCTGGGAGTCTGATCTAGTAGTGAGTCCCTGAACACCCTGTGGACCCCTCCCTAAAATACAAAATAAATAAATAAATAAATAAATAAGGAAATTTTATGAAGGTACACTAAAACCTGCTTGGACATTGCAGAACATTTTCCCCCTATAACACCTTGTTACACACTAAGTTTCTGTTATCATTATAATGCACTACCTAAAACAATGCAGAAACAAGTTCCTGTCAGAGTACTACTTAGGAAAACCTTGTACCAAGGACAAGAGAAATAAAGCCTCTGACGCTATTCTAAGCAGTAAACATAAAGAAAAGCTTAAATTCTAAATAGATTTACACAAATTCTAATAATAGAAGCTACTTATATGCATGTTGCTCTAAACAACATACATAGCATTCAAAAAGACAAAGACAAAAAATGCAGCCTACATATAAAAAAGCAATTGCAAAAAACAGATTTATATGTATGTATTAGAATGACAAATTTTGAAATACAGTAATTGTGATCAATGCATTGTTTCTAATGAAAAAGGAAAGGGAAGATGGAGGCAGAACAGAATAATACAAACTCAAAGATGAAAAACTTTGAAGCATGGAAAAAGGACCAAGACAGAGGAAAAGAAATATAAAACGAATTAATGTTTGTTGTATAAATGAGCCAGCTCCCCAAATTGTAGGCAAGCATTAGGTCCTAAAAGTAGGAACTATAAATGGATGTATCTTGAACATATACTCATTAGTGAAATAAACCAGACCAACATATGCAGATATCGTATAGTCTCCCTAGTTTAAGGACCCAAAGGAAGAAATAAATTAATAAATAAATTTTGGGTGGCACCAGGAATCAATCTCAGGACCTTGTGTTTTCTGCAGTCTCAACCCCTATATTTGTTTTTTTTAGAAGAGTGACTTAAATTCAAAATCCAATTGGAAGAGATAAAAAAATAATGTTCATTGAAAGTGTTAGTGTTTAATTATTACATCAGTCTTCCATACCTATGTCTGTTGATCTATACTGATTTGATGAAAATATTTAATGCAACCATTATTAAATTTTTCTTGTCTTGAAATTCTGTACTATATGTACCCTTGTCACTGTTTTCTTTTTTTGTCTTTTTGAGACAGGGTCTTGTTGTGCAGTTCAGGCTGACCTTGAGCTCACTTTTGTAGCCCAGGCTGGTCTCGAACTCGCACCAATCCTCCTGTCTCAGCCTCCCAAGTGCTGGGATTACAGGCGTGTGCCACCACACCCAGCTTGTGTTTTCTATTTTTACCCTTAAAAACATAATAAACAAACTAAAAAAAAGTAGGAACTAATACAAATTTGTTCAAAAAAGCAAAATAAAATAATTTTAATGCTGCTACAAAAGAAAAGGAATGATAGGAAAAGTATCTAACATTACCTAACACAAAATAAAAAAGCAAACACTATATTAGACATGAAATATGTGTTAAATGATTTCATCGTTAACTGGACAGAGCTGAGGAATAATTGAGGAGGATGCAGATAGGTCAGTGAAACCATCTCATACTAAATGTAAAGATAAAAAAAGAACATTGAAGAACTACAGAATAATTTTGTAACACAATATAAAATTGGGATACAAACTGAAGAATGAAAAGAATAAACAAGAGTAAATTTCTGAAATATCAATGGCTGCAACTTCCTCAATTATTGAGAGGATTCATAGCATAGATCAAGCCTACCATTTGCTCCTGATTCTTTTCCTTCTCTTTTTCTTTTTTTAACATTGCATGTTGTCTTTATTTTTTTATAATTTTATTACTTTTAATAAGAAATAACGAGACGGTTTCAGAACAAGTTAGTAGGACAACCGCAATAATTAATGCAATGCATATGGTTGTCTCCATAGTAGTTGCTCAGAGTACAAGATGTAGACATGATAACTTCTCTAAACACTATTGGTACAAATATTTCTTCTTCCAAAATAGTAGTGGGTTACTGGCAGAACTGGCAAGTCAATAGGAACTTTAGAGTTGAGCTTTTACAGCTCAGCATACTTATCTGGCTTTACTTTTTATGACTTGTGGTTAAACTTTTCTACTAGATGATTAAGGCAAAGTTAAAGCAAGACCTATATAACAAAACATGTAACTTTTATACCTAACAAGGTGAGTTAAATCCCCTCAGGATTTACCTTGAAACTATGTACAGCATTATATAGAACTTTTGTCAGTGTCAGCTGTCTAGATGAGTCACGCCATTGCTTGACCAGTTTCCTCTCTGAAAGCCTGAGAGAATGTTTTCT